>PVIU01005627.1:0-111052 GCA_004026605.1 Ondatra zibethicus | reverse complement strand
AGGAGGAGGAGGAGGAGGAAGAGGAGGAGGAGGAGGAGGAGGAGGAGCAGCAGCAGCAGCAGCAACAACAACAACAAAAGATTGGACCAAGTGAAACAAAGTAATAGAGGTGTGCCTCAAATTAGCATGTAAGAACGTATTCTCTACCAGGCATGTCCAACCTGTGTACTACAGGCTGCATGTATCTCAGGTCCAATATTCGTAGGTGACAAGCCATGTAGTAATGACAAACACTAGTCACCCCATATCTCCACATTTAAATCAGCCAATTTTATTTGACATTGGCTCTTCCATCGCAGACACTGGCATTATCTCACTGGAAAGAGCTCATGTCCTGTCCCCGGTTACTATGTAGCATTGAGTTTGTAAACTTTATGGATTCCGGCCTCGTGCCCTATCAGTTCTCCCTCCAGTTCACAAGGCATGAAACAACTACGAACAGTGATTCTCAATCCCCCAATTTTCATCCTGGCATGTTCATGCAAGGCTGGCTTTTTCCTGCAACGCATCTCTGTTCTAATCCAAAAAAAGTGAACCAACTTTGAGCCACATATTCCAAATTCCGGGTCTTAATAAAAATATATGTATCTTATTCAAGGCTTTCTATCTATCTGGGAAAATTCTAGTACCTAGTGGATTACAGGTGAACAAAGCTCCTCCTGCATTTCACATAAGTATTTATATAAAAACAGTTGTGTTTTATGCTGTAGATCACCAGCCTTCAGAAATAAGTGAGCACATAAGCTCTCGCTGCGGCTTTCCCAGCATGCAGGAATGTCACTTACAAAGTACACGTTGTAAGCAACACATGGAAGAGAAACTGAAAATCAACACATCTTAACTTTCATAGTCTTTTAATCCCGTGCATAAAAAATGGCAAGCAATAAGGATAGAAAAGTCACTGATGAAACATGCCTGCCCTCACAGCTCAAAATCTCATTAGGACAAAATAACAAAGAAAGGCTTGTCCAGAGCTGGGGTTGCACCCAAGGCCCCTGCATGACCATGCCCAAGGTAGCTAGTAAATGTTAGCTGGTGGCTAGAAGGAGAGAGAGATGAATAGCCTTTTTCTGTTGCGGTTATGAGAATGAATTCCCCTATATGGGCAGATGAGGCAAGAGACAGGAACACTTTCTACAGGGTGAAGATGTGTCTGAAGGTAGTGATTCTATAGAGACAGTAAATACTCTGGAAAAAAAAAAAACCAAAGTCATGTCATTATCTCAATGTTGTTTAAAAGATAAACTGTATCAAAGGTTTTTTGTTTGTTTACTTGCTTAAGATGAGATTAAGCACTTCTTAAGGTAACTCCACACTATTCAGAATGATAGAAATCCCACTTAGGAATTACTCATAGAATTTTTCACTTAATATTTAAAACCACTTAAACTAAGAGGATTTTCTATGCCTGAAAGCACTGAAATCCAGATCTCAAGGGTTCTGTATGTCCACATGGCCTTAGGATACACAACAGTCAGAGGGACAAATGACCAGGTGTTTATGGAGAGCACAAAAAGTGGTATGTACACATGATGCAAAATTATCCAGCCTGAAAAAGGAATGTGATTTTTCTACATGCTGCAGCATGCTGAACAGAAATCATACATACTAAATGAAAGAGCTATATGGGATTCCACAAGAGCACAGTACCTAGTGAAGTCAAATCTATGCAGACAGAAAGCAGAGTGGCAGCTTCGAGAAAACAAGAAACAGTTATACAATTGTTTTACATGATGAACAGATTTCTGAAAATGAAGGTGGCAATGGTTTCATGACCGTGTGAGTCAAAGTGATGTCACCGAAGCCTTGGAAACAGTCAAGAGACTGAGCGTGGCGGCTTACGCCTGCGACCCCAGGACATTGGAGGCTGAGGCAGAAGGATCAGGCATCAGCCTCAGCTCAAAGGGACCCTAATCTCTAATTAATTAATTAACAAATATTCAAGGTCCAGGTGTGAGGCACACACCTCTAACTTCACCATCCAGGAGTACCAAGGCACAAGGACTGCAAGCTCTGGGCTTGCTGAGGTCACAGAGGAAGCTCAAGGCAAGCCTGAAATTCCTAACAGGACCATTTCAAAAAACAAACAAACAAAAAAATGTCAGGATGGAATGTTTTGTGTGCATTTTCACAATTCAAAGAAAAAAAATGCTGCCTTAAAACATTTTTTTAAATAACCAGTAGGCGAGCAGTGGGCGGTGAGGAAGGATGTGTGCAGCTCACAGAAGTCACAGGAAAATAGATTACAGGGCAGAGGGGAAGTGAAGACAGAACACGGGAACCATTTTTTTCAATGCATCTGCAAAAGGAGTTAGAAGAGCAGCTTGATAGTTGCTTAGGAGATAAGGAAGAGTTTGAGGAACTTTTACTTCTCTAAGACAGAGGGCAGGAGACAAAATGGTGAAATGAAAAACTGAGATGTTTAAGAATGAGCAGAGGAAGTGAGGCAGGTCCAAGGCTGGAAGCCTTCACATTAGACTGAAGAATGTGGGGAACCTGAATGCATTGATACTGAGTGGTGGGGCGTGATTGTGCTAATGCAGAATACAACTAAAGAGTGAAAAACCATGGAAACAATTGGCTAAATATTCAGAAACTAGGGCCAGGTAACAAACCAAGATGGAAACAGGGATGTCCAAAATCAGAATGGAGTTGTACTGAAGAACTGGAGAAAGAGCAGAAGTTCCCCATAAGGGCTGGTGCGGATGAGGCACAATCAGCATTCCCTGCACCCCTAGGACTGAGCTTGTTCTCAGAGAGACTGGGACCATTTTAACCCCTCTCTGATGGTCTATTGCTACATTGCCAGCAAGGTCAAAGGTCCCGTGGACACCCACATGTACAGCCTTCCCACGCTACAGTAGAAGCACACAGGTGTGCTTTACTCTCAGATTAATTTTCAGTTTTCCATGAAAAAAAGAAAAAAAAACTTTCAAGAAGCTAGCTAAAATCAGGAGACTCAGGAATGCTGTCGCTATTATTACTGCACCCTCACAGAAAAGGTCAAACTAGACATGGGGACCGTCATCCTCCTGCCACCTGGGTTCCTCTCCCTCACCACACACGCTCTCCCGCTGTTCACCCTCGGTCAGGCCTGGACATATGTAACCTTATGAAGCTCTACATCAGATCCAGCTTATACAAGCACGGATTAGAGTTGTTCTGCTAGGGGCTAGTACAAGTTTGTACTGCTTGATGCTGAAGCGTTTGGCGAGAAGTCAGTGTTTCAGAGAGTACTTAAAATGTTTTGCTTTGAGAGCTAATGCAGCATTTCCCACTTGTCAACGTAAGCAGAGCAGGCAAAACACAAAGTACACTTCCCTCAGTACCAGTCGGATGCTGCACTCTGTTGCTGATCCACTCTCACCTACAAGGATGGTAGAGACCGGAGGAAATGGTGAGTAGGAAAATTCCATCCAGTTCAGGATGCAGTAAAAGACTAAGAAAACGGCAGAGCTGCTGCAGGACAGCAGGAGGCTTTAGCAGAGAAGGGGTTAAAATGAGTTATCTGATACTGTAAAGTGGACAAGCACAGCTGGGTTATGACGCAATCCTCAGAGCAAAGGCAAGCCAATAACTAAAATGCTCAAGACAGAAAACAAATACGGAGCGCGAAGGCCACAGCCCCACCAAAGCTGAACCCAGACTTGAGATGCTCCATGGAAGGAAGTCACAGTCGCCTCCGAAACACTAATGCCTAGGCTTCTGATGAGGACTTCATGGTGAGTCACATTTTAATTTCAAAAGAAAGAAACAGGAAATAAACTGGCTGCACAGTGCTTGTGTCTTAGGGCTTAAACTTTCGTTTCCTCGATTCTTAAGTTCTGTTTTTTGGGTTTTTTTCCTTCCAAGACTTAACAAACATGTAAAGAATGGTTTTAGTTTTAATTTGCGGGTGGCAAGGATGAAGATATACTTATAAAGTTCGATCTATGATTTACTTTTCTATGAATTGTAAAGTAACTTTCATGAAGCCTTGACTAACAGCTTTCTAACATAAAACATGCTTATATTGTACTCTAGTTTACTGATCAGCTATCTAAGGATTGTTAGGTTAATAAGTCCCATTTTATGGAAAAAAATTGCAAACTTGCAACTGAATGGAGAAGAGATTTAGGTTAATCAACCATAACATGTCCTCATGCTGAAAAAAATTAATGTAATTAATTCAGTATTTACTATATGCTGTCATGGGGGTAATAAAAATAGTCAGATACCTGCAATTTGATCACTTTTTCTAATAAAAAGGAGCGCTTTCTCTGCCTTTAGCTGCCGTCATGTGTACAAACGCAAAAAGCCATCACGGCACTGCATGATTCACATGACAGAGGGGTCTCTGGCAACACTTCCATGTATCGAGCTCAAAGGTTATAGCCCTCCACCTTTAAGACTTCACACACATGCAGTCAGATCACCGGATGTTTCAAACAGCTGGATGACACCAGGAAAATCTCCTCATGTCCCTATTTTACCAATCTGAAAACGAGTTCAGCAAGTTTCAGGGACAAGATGATTTGTCTGATAAAGGGCAAGGATACTACTCAGAAGAGACAACCACCTGGCTTCAAATCTATTTCCTTGTCTGTAGCAAACAGTGATTGGGTCCAATAAAATGCATGAACAGACGTGAAGTGCAAGACTGTGCAGGACAGGTTAGCACTTTAGCTGCTTGTTTACATAACAAGGGTAGGAATCGCATTATATAAAATAGTCAATATTATTGGGACTCAAAAGGAAGCAAGCTTTGCCGATAAACAGCTTAATTTTGATCTACTGAGACTTTGAATGACATTATGTGTTTGGGACTTAACTTTCTAACCGGCTTCACCTCTGTTCCAACACCTATTTAAACAACAAAAAACTAAGGTTGGTGTATCTGGCACACAGTGGACATTCAATAAAAACTGAATTCTCTTCCCATCTATTGATTAATAACGCAGTAAGTGAGAGGCAGTACTACAAAGAGAACTATCAACACTAAATTACCCAACCTGTGTAATAAAACTTGGTGAAAGTTACAAAGTCATCTGTGACACTAAGGAGAAATGAAACCTTGTATGCCAACTTACAGACTATGTAAGTCCTACAGAAAACTGAACACTGAGTCACAGCACATGTAGCACACAGGTATCAGCCAGGTCCACCGAGTGCAGCCTGCCCTGAGTGACCCTGCAGTCTGCACAATCTGGTCACTCCTGCCTGGAGTTCACGAGTAGGCCTGGATCCATAAAGGTAGTGGCTGTACCCAAAAAGAAGTGAGAAGAAGCTACAAGGGTTAAATGTGTTGATTTTCAGACTCACCCAACATATGCATGTATTAAGTACGTATAAATGTAAAAAGAACCCGAGATGGAAACAAAAGATGCTAGCTCTATAGAAGCCAAGACAGGGACTAAGGAGCTGTCCATGTTGTTTAATTACTTCATCAGCATAATGTTTGTTTTGCTATTTATATTGTTCAGTATACATAGGTTAGAGGCTAAAGTGCTAAAATTAACAAACTAACCCCAATTTAAAATTATTTATTAGAAAACACAGTGAAACTTATTTCATCCAAAATGCTCAAACCTTTTCCTTAGCGTTCCCTTCCACTCTTAAAGAGCTGCGTTAGAATATCCATCCAGATCTTCTAGGCTGCAAACGACATCTGGAAAGAGTTCTAACTGTCAGTGTTAGTGCCATTTACGAGAGCATCAAGTACTAACCTAGCACGTGTTCAGAACGGTTTTACACAGGCAGGGAGGTGGCATCAGTCTATATTTCAGTACATCTATTCAACACTTGGTTTGCAACAGTCAGGCAGTTCTCAGATCCATGGGACATATAAGCTGCTCAGAATGCTGTCCTGGCTAAAGAATCTCACACAAGTAAGGAGATGAGAAGAGGGCTCTGGCCTCTGGGGCTCCTTTCCTGCTGCCAAACGCAGCGACAGTGGTTTCCTAACGCGGAACTGGCACGTGGTACCAAGCTCTGTGTACAAATACCCGATATTTTGTTACACTGAAATCCTTCACTCTTAGTGCTAGTGTTTTGTAGACTAATCATTTGGAGAGTATACATTCATGGAAAACCTTCCAAGTCTAGATGCTCATTCTACCATGGTAAAAGCAGAGTACCTTGTCTCGGCATTGGGAAGGTAAATTGCAATTGTCTATAATTCTGCTATCTGAAAGAAACTGATCAAATGAACTGGGGACAAGTACGCAACCCAGATAAATAAATTACAGCCACAGTTAACAACATGGATAATGTGTAGGAACACAGACACAAACACCTAATTCAACAACCAGAAGAAAGTCAAAGTGCTTTCAGATTTGAAACTTAGTGAGTATTTGGGTTTTCAGCTTAACCACATGCACCTGACCAGTAAAATTTGCACAAACATTTAAAAAAAAATCAAAAACACTCAAATCTGAAACACTTCCGGTCCTGAGCATCTGGGTCAAGTGGGATTCTAAACTGTGAGTGTAAAGTCAGATTTTACGTATTTATACATATTTTGCATCAAATGATAATACAAGAATCATAAAAGATTACGACTTTGTTTTTAATCAAAATATTGATCTGGAGAGGAGGCTCACTGCATAAAGGTACCTACTACCCCTGAGGACTTGAGTTTGGTCCCAGAACCCATGTGATAGAGAAACTGACTCTCAGGAATCATCCTCTCCCATCCTTTCAGTGTGCACACACATGCTCTATGATCAATCGATAAATTAATGTAATAAAATAATTTTTAGAAAATTAAAAATGTATATACCTGTATATACATATCACATGCAAATCACAACTGCTTTTAGGAATATGTGTGTGTGTGCATGTGTGTGCACATAAATATATAGCTGCTATAAAACTGTAAGGCAGAAAAGGAAAGGTAGAGAAGACAAGATCCAGACCCCAGGGAAAGAAGCAGAGCATGGCGGGTCACAGGCAGGCCACTGGCTGCAGGTACCCACTCACGATTCTCAGGACTTTTTCTGTTGTTGAGTTTGAAGGAAATAAAAATTAACAATTAACAACCAAGCTTGAACACTGTGATAAGAACGCATAATAAATCATGAGCCATAATTATTCTAGTTTATATCCAAAGATATCTACATAATTGATCTTACTTACAGGATGTGACAGTTTACAAAAGACTATAAAACTCGCCAGACTCTGAACAGACTCACCATTTGATAGCTAAGTGCTTAAACTGCCTGAAGCTATGTGAACAGATTCATGCAAATGAGGTGACCACTGAGTTTCTGCTGTTTGTCACCCACTACTCAGAATGGTCACTGTTGGAACACTGGCATAGGTACAAATGGGAAAAGGTTAGAAACATTATTAATTTTTTGAGGATGTAATTATTTTATGTTATTATGTATGAATCTTTTGTTTGCATGCATGTATGTGCACCACATGTGTGTCACTGCCCTCGGATATTGGAAGATGGCATTGGATGCCCTGCAATCGGAGTTTACAGATGGCTGTGAGCAACTATGTGGGTGTTGGGAATAGAGGCCAGGTTGGTGTGAGAGCTATAAACAACTGAGCCATTTTTTTCCACTCCTGTCCCTTTAAACAGTTAAAAGAGATGGAAAGAAATTATACCTGGGGAGGGGTAGAGGACACAAGGAGGAGTGTGGCTGCTCACACTGCTAAGAGGAAAAGCTCCTGAGAGGGGGTCATATGATCTGAGATTAGCAGGTCTGCAGCTATACAAAGGCAGTTGCAGGGACAGGACCTCAGGCAAACAGACACCAGGGCTCCAATTGCATACACCCCAGTGAATTTTTGTCCCTTTTAGACTTCATCCCTATGAGAGTGTCAGTATGAAAGCAAACCCAGCCAGCTGTTTCTGAGTCTGACAAACTTAGGTGGTCGCTCTTGTAAGACCCTGACATGGCCCCTATCAGTTCTCAGAGATCCAAAACCTTTAGGAGTTTGTAACAGACTGAAAACATATATCTGCTCCATTCAGCCTGGCACAAAATGACAGGACCCTGGGAGCTAGGAAGCTAAATTTTTGCTTTTTATTTTGAAATTTTGTTTACAGGACCAAAAAAGCAAAAAATAAAAAACCAAAACAAAACCCCACCACCTAGAAGAACTGCCCGGTTACCCAAAGCATCAAGTACCTACTCCCTTGCTTTGTCTCCCTGTCCCCATACTGCATGTTTCCGCAGGCCAGCTCTGTCCATGGCATTCAAGAGCCACACACAGACCTGCCTCACTTGCCCTATGCAGCCTGGCCAAGCTCACACATGGCAGAGTAGGGGCTTCTTCCATCCACCAGGAGAACAGTGCTGATGGCTCAGGCTGAGGGATTTAGCACAGACAAGAAGAGGCCATGTTTTACCAATGTTTCCTCCACCAGGCCTCTCCAGCTACTTGCCACCAAGCAAGGGCATGCAGGTTAGATGCAGCAGAGACTCCTGAGGAGAGAAGGAGAGAGCTGCATGACAGGGGCTCTGGGGGCCACCTGTGGGGATGTGCTCAGCACACCAAGTTTCTCTTATCTGTCTGCCTCCTGCATAACATTGGGACATTCTAGATCATTTGGCATCCATGCTACTACTATGCATTGTTTGCAGGGTCACCATACAGAACAAACTAGGAAAAGGATTATTTTAGAAAAACACAGTATTTTCAACTAATTAAGGCATCAGTAACCTTAATCCACCCCACTCTTGGATCTAGGACACAGTTGCACACTGTGAATCATCTAGTCAAGATTTCTAGATTTTTTTTTCAACCTAATGAGGATTGCATTCACCTCCCAAAATTTCTCAAGAATTTAAAGTTTCACAGTTTTTCATGATCCATCTATTCACTCTAATTACTACAGAAAAATGTCCCTCCACCCTCCTGTCAATTATCTGAACTAGCTCTGCAGTTTTGCTATTATTAACAGTACTTCAGTGACCCACTGGCTCATAGTTCCTGATACACATTAGCAAAACTGCTGCAGTCTCCCCTAGAAGCTAAAGTATTCCACCACAGGATACAGAAATGCTTATTCTTACTGATAGTTCCAGTTCACTTTCCAAGGTGATAAACTTGAGAAACATGATGCCGAGTGCTATTTTTTAAGTCCTAAAACTTAATTTTTAAAAGTCCGGAACGGATCTTACAAAGGGAATCATATACACATAAGTTGAAATAATTTATATTTAAAAGGGAGAAGAAAAGAAACACAGGATTCAGGGAAGAGCTACTTCTGAGTGGAAGAGAAGGACAGGGAGCAGCAGATGCAGGATGGGCTGGCAGCGCACACAGGCTGAGTGGCTCTGGGCTCTTCCTGTTGGGCTTCAGTCTATACTATATGAGTTAGTGGACACTCCACTGGACAGGAGGACCATGGTGAAAGCAAATAGCATTATATATGTGTATGATATGAAGTATTTTTCAAAGAATGGCAGCAATGGCTATATATAGAACATAGCAAGTATGAAAGACAGGCCAAGACGTAGTAACCAGAGGCAAGGCAAGGATAATCCACTGCAATCAATGCCTGAGTGAGATCAGTAGCTCCTTGACCTCTCAAGACACAGACTGAATTACAGAGTTACAGAGTAAATGGAAGGAGATGCTGGGAAGAAAGAAGGGAATACTAGCACAGATCAGGACCGCAAGACCTCTGAGCTCCAAACAGGCATGGACCATACCAGAGCCTTTCGTTGCTTTATTCTCAATATCAAGGGCACTGACTAATAATTCGTATCAACAGGAAGAACATCTTTGCAAGGAAGAGAGATTTTGATTTATTTTTAATGATGCCATTAAAAAGATTTCAAACAATACAGTCGTGGCATTTCACGTGGTAGAATATACAGAAGAGCTGTGGGCCAAGGGGCATCTGCAGCTCTGGGGACCTCGGTGACCCCAGGGACTGAGGCCTTGTACCTCCTGGACACTGCACACGAGACCAACTCTGCTCTTGACACACAAATAAGAGCAGAAAGCAGTCTCGGGACTGAGGGAGCCATGGTTTTTCACAGAAAGCATTGGGAGATGCTATTCTGCGGTCTGCCTGGAGGTGGAACACAGTGGAAACAGCAAGGCAAGCCTGGTTCACCAGAGAGTGTGAAGCTGCCAGTGACCTCCATCCTCTCCCAGGAGAGATACCTGAGGCACTTGCAGAAAATACAGGGGTCAACAAATCTAGTCACAAAGCTGGTGGCCTGATTAGGATGACCCTTGTGAGCTGAATCAGCTAACCAGGAAAGGAACATGTGAGAAGTGCTTAAAATCCCACTGAGGGCTTTTTAAACTAGTTTGTTTAGATAAATAACTGGTACAGACTAACTTTCTCCAACACAGCTGACTGAAGTTAGTGGTGCAAAAGAGACTTAATATAACTTTTAGCAATACAGAGAGAGAAGAAACCACTTTGAGCGCTGCCACTGGAGGAGAGGTTTCTTCAACTTAATAATGGTTAAAGATACACACTGGATTTATCTTTTGTCTTCTGTATTACCTTAGGTTAAGTAGTTAAACCAGGCATTAGGTCGTGGTAGTCAGACTTTCTGGAACTATCTATGATAAAAATGGTTATAAAAATTCAGTGTTTGGGGCTGGAGAGATGGCTATTGGTTAAGAATACTGGCTGATCTCCCAGAGAGGACCTAGGCTTGATTCCTAGCACTGATATGGCAACTTCAGGACCATCTGTAACTCCAGGTCCACAGAACCTGACACCCTCTTCTGGCCTCCATGGGCACCAGGCACACACATGATGTACAGACATGTATGCAGGTAAAACGTCCATACACATAGATTTTTTTAAAAATTAAAGAGATAATTTTATTATTTCAGACTTGGAATCTGGTTCAGCAGATAGAAGCACCTACTGCCAGGTCCAAGTAAGTTCCCTCCCTGGAGGCAGACTAAAGAAAGCAGCAAGTCATCCAGGCCCCCTGGGGCACACGTGGCATGTGAGGCTGCACTCACACACCCCATTTTCGGATCTCTAGGTTTTCTAATGTGAGTAGGATTATGGGCTTTGAAACATTCACAACTTGAGGGAAAGGTTTATATCTTGAGCACCTAGGCAAAGCAAGGTATTCAAAACATAAAATAAAGCATTAGCATCAGAAGAAAAGATTTGAAGGAGGTAAGCACAGGCAATCCTTACGAACATATTAAAAAAAAAAAACAAGAGTAAAAGAAAATCTTTTCTGGATAGTTTCGCAAAACCTAAGAAAAGGTGGGGATAGTGACTCAATACATACCAAACAGGAAGATCTGAGTTCAGATCCCCCCACACTCACACAAATGCAGGGTGGGCATGGCAGCCTGGGTGTAATCCTGGTGCTTAGAAAGCTAAAGAGGGTTCCCAGGAGCAAGCTGAGTAGCTAGCATGACTAGCCCAATCAGTGGGCTCTCAGTTCAAATGAGAGGGAGACCCTGGATGTTATCCTCTGGCATACACATGTGTGCACGTGCACACACACACACAGACATGTGTACATACACACACATGTGCCTATACACGAATACACATACACATGCCCCAAAGAAAGGATTCAAGGGAATCAAAGGAATGAAACACAGCTACAGCTACGGCTATCAACAGAACGGAGAGATTATCACTAGTGTTTCACGGACAAACACTTTATCATGGCAATGGTGAAATAGCATCTGATAGCTGCCATGAAGCAAAGCAAAATGAAGACTGTTTGATCCTATTAAAAATCTCCTGGAAAGATAGATTTTATAATAATAAGAATATCAAAAGGAACGCTGGGAAAGGATCTTTAATTCAACTGTGAATCCTAGTCTGTAGGTCAAGGACTAGGAAGAAAAGTAAGTCTGAGATTAAGTGCACCACCTTTATGCTTCCACACTTCAATTCTACAAACTCTAAAAAGAGTATGGTTGTTCTCTCTCCCTACTAAAACACTCAAGCTTTGCTCAATTTATAAGCTAGTGTTATAATATAATCCATTAAAATCAGAGGGCACTGATCCCTCCAACAGGAGTCAATACTTAGAACAGGAAGAGAACACAACACCCCAGGGGTCAAAGTATATGGGAACCAGGTCTGTGCACTGTTTCCATTCCCACTCACAGTCCTGAGCATTTATATTCATTCCCTTTGGCTATCTAACCCTGCGTCTTAAACAAACCTGCAGTCAGTGGTTGCTATTCAGCTCGAGTGGAAGCTACTACTTTCTCAGAAAGAGAAATCTGTTTTCCACTCCGTACAATGAAAGGAAGTCCACTGATGGCCTAAGTATCACAACTGGAAGGCCGAGTGCAAACACATAACTGAGAAATGGAAAGACCATCTCTCTGGGGCCACAAGAGGTCAGAGATTCATTTCCTTGGGTGGCTCTAGAGAATAGGGCCTTGTGTTCCAAAAACAATACTTCTGGGAGGGGAAAACAAATCAGGAATTCAGGATGCTTAGCCTAGTATTTCTCGAGAGAGAAATCAGATCTAAACCCCCTCTGAAGGCAGAACTACACAAGTCTGAGCTAACACTGACTGCTGAATAAGAGCACAGAGCCCTAAAAATTCCAAAAAGCATAAAGCATTTCACCCTAACTCCTACTTTCCTGTAATAAGAATGGGAAAACCATCAGAAGAGAAGACTCCCGTCACCCTGCCCCCGGGGAGAGTGTGGAAAGTGCTGGGCTACACAGGTGAGTCAGGGCACTGGACAAAGGGTCTCCTGTGCTTCCTGCAGTCCTGTATCAGGGCAAAAGAATGTCAACCTAAATAAATATGCAGAAGCGAGGGAGACCAAGAGGATGGGAGACAAAGCCTTCTAGGGGCTTCTACTTACTCAGCTGCCAGCTTACTCACTCCCTGAGATGTTCCCAATGACTCACATACTGCCAGGTGCCAGGTGCCAGGTGTCTGATGCTTACAGAATCAGGAACCCTATGAGGTAGTCTCTGTGCTCTCAATTTAGAGATGTTATCTCTGATAGACAGAGGCACTTGGCGTTTATTATGATATCAAAACTATTAAGAACCGGAGCCAGACTTCTCTAAGCAAAACTCACTGCATCTCATGTGTATGCTTTCATTCGATCATTATGTTGGATAGTCTGTCCACTATTTTAACAGAGAAGTAAATCACGTGCTCATCTTTAGTTTTAATGATGTATTCTACATGCACTTAAGTTTTGGTACCAAAAGAACAGCTGAATTATCTTCTTGTATCAGAGGGGCATCATATTCATCTGCCATTAAGCAGCTATTCTAGCAGTTATTGCAATGTCTAAAGAAAATCACAGAGCACGACTGCCACCTAGTGGACAGAGACCAGGACTGCAGCAGAACAGGTAACACTACACAAAACAGACCATCAACAAGGAGCTAGACGCCCCTCCCCCAATTGATTAGTCCAAGGCTTAGAAATACAGACTAGTATAAAAGTAACAAGCAAAATTTTACGACAGCACCACCCAGGCTATCCAGACATGATCTGTGGTGTAGAGGAGAGTGTTGCCATTTTACAATGTCCTGAGCAGTGGGTGTACTCAACCTTCCTAATGCTGCAACCCTTCAATATATAACTCCTTGTGTTATGGCGACCCCCAATCATAAAATTGTTTTGTTATGCTTCATAGCTGTAATTTTGCTACTGTTATGAACTGCAATATCAGTATCTGACATTCCGGATAGCCGATATGCACCCCCAAGGGTTGAGAACTGCAGCTCAGGAGCTTCATATTCAGAGGACAGCAGGGCCGTGCTCTGGAGAGCACAGGTGCCGGCATCACCACCCCACCCTCCTCCACTAGCATCTCCCATCATCTGCAGCCACAATCACAAGACACTGAACACAGAAAATGAGCAGATGGGCCGGATGTGGCAGGCTTTCATGTTTCTGTAAGTTCCACTAACTGTGTTTGGGGAAGTGGTTAGAATTACAACACTAGGCTTGGCCACTGTTATCAGTTTATTGTCCACACTAGTCTAGTTCCTTGGACTGTCTCGCATATAATCAAAGGTTGACTGTGAACAGTTTTTCTTCCTGAGTTTTAAAGTCTGGACTATAAGGAAGCGAAGACGGACCCACGTTTATATTCAGTGAAAGAGTTAAGTTCTTAGGGGTCTGCAAACCAGCCTAAGAGCACACAGGCATTTCTCAAGAGAGAGCTAACTAACAGTTCCCTATCACAAGAGATGTGGATCACTGAGCTGGAAGGCCACAGCAGCCAAGAGCTAGACAAGCCAGGTTAGTCCTATCCATGGTTCACATCTACCGACACAGAAAATAGGCCACAGAGGAGAAGCAGCAGCCAGCCAGCCTTCCTCTTGCCGGAGAACTCAGGCGATCCATGTAGCCTACCAATTTATACAGCAGCTCTGAGCTTCTCCTGCAGCGGAGTCTCGGACATCAGCATGTAAGATGGGAGCTGAATCAAAATCAAAGTTGGCAGGACATCTGTAACAGACAGTTTAGGAGCTGGCAGAGAAAAGGGAGCCGTTCTATATAGCAGTGCCTGGAGGACGATGAGAGAAACTGAAGGGACCCAAACCTTGCAGAGCTTTAAAACATAAACACAAAGCAGCATTTACAAAACATATTTACAAATGAAAATACGTGCCTTTAAAAAAAAAT
This sequence comes from Ondatra zibethicus, assembly GCA_004026605.1. NCBI lineage: Eukaryota > Metazoa > Chordata > Mammalia > Rodentia > Cricetidae > Ondatra > Ondatra zibethicus. The sequence continues at coordinate 96,484 of PVIU01005627.1, read as the reverse complement.
TCTAACTCCTGAAAGAACTCAGGAAACTTAAGGACACCATGTGCCTGCACGCACATGTACACACACACACATGCACGCACACACACTCTGTGCCCCCTATACTGTCTCTGAAGTACGACTCTTAACAGGTCTAAGTTTCAATACCATTTGGATATGCATAACCTACCCTATCCAACTTGGTAACTCAACTATTGTAAGCACTGGCTGACTAAGCTGTAAGATGAGAGTTCCTACCGACTCCTGGGCAAGGCTTTACCTAAATGTTTAGGTAACCCACGTCCCTACAATCCTATCATCTCTTGTGTCTTGATGCCTGATCCCATACCCTTTGCTGTCACAATACCATGCATCCTTTTCCTCATCTAGTAAAGCCAATTCACATGACAATCCTTGTTATCACATGCTCAGGAAGGCTGCCCTGACACCAGCTTTCCTCAAGTGACAAAGGTCCTTCCTCCTTCAGTGAGAGCCCTTACACTCTAAAGTGCCACACTCTATTTGGTCACCCAGCTTGCAAGCTTCCCTAGAGTTCTCGGAGACAAATGGTTTCCACGGCATCCAGCAAACATGGTTTGATGTTTTTAGTAAGCAAATGGATGAATGATCTTGGGATCCTGGCAAAGAAATAAGGACTGAACATACACAAGAGCTAAGAGTCACAGTTTATCACAAGAACACAGACTTTCAATAACAAGGAACTTCAAAGGATGCAGCAGTCAGAAAATAAGCCAACTGAGGAAAGGCCAAGGAACTGAGAATTTAGATCTACAGTGGCTTCTGGGATATGTGCTGCTAAGCCCTGAACATCCTCAGCATGTAAGAAAAACATAAAAATGAAAGGATTCCTTCTGGGCACAGGTAAAAACAGGCTTCTTGCTGGCTGAGCTGGAGAAGACTCATGGAGGCCATGAGGAGGGGGCAGTGTGGCTGGGACAGCTACCGTGAGGCTCCAGCAGGCAGCCTAGTAGAAGTGTTTCTGCAAAACCCAAGTGTGGCAAGCCAAGCCTCTTCCCTGAAGTCACTTGTCACACTCCATGGTCTGTCTGTGCCTCAGAAGACCCCATAGGAGTCACAATATTGGGCAGGACTAGTTGGGACAAAGGTCAAGGTATGAGTTCCAAAATGCCCAGAAAGGTTAGAAAATTGAGGGCAGACTTAAGAAATATAAAATTCAATTTGCTAATTTAAAATATTTTCAAACAATATTATAAAGTAACTAAAAACATAAAATTCCTTGGAAACCACTTAGAATAATGACACCAAAGGAAAGAGGCACATTATTGAGGGAGAGAAATCAAAGGGAAATGAGAAAATGATCCTTAGAAGATTCAGAATCGTACACACTCTACTATTGTGTGAGCAACGTTTTCTCCTTACTGCTGTGCTAGGTTATCACTCCAGTCCCAAGGACACACTTTGGCAAGTCAGTCTGCCTAACTGTGAGATATTTCAGCCTGTGTGTTTGTTCTTTTTCCTACATTAACTCTTGATTATCAAAACTCTTGTGTAAAACTGAGCAATCATGTTGAGTGTATTGGCTATGAAGTGTTTAGGATGTAATTTTTAAATAATTTATTGGGTTTTTTTTTGCCAGGAAATCACAGGTTTAATGTTTGTGTTCAATGATTTTCAAGCCTCTCCTCTGTTGACATCTTGTGGTACATGTAGCTTCATTCCTTCCCTACTAGTTGCAGTAGCATCATCCTTCCGTCCCCAAAAGTCTTTGACAGTTGTTCCCAAGCACCGCCACAGGGGAACAGAGCTACCTCTGGTTGAAACAATCCATGGGGAGAATGCTGTGTGGGCTTTGTGCATTATCTTATAAGAGGGCAAATTTGGCAAAAAACAAAACTGGTTGACTTTGGTTTCACTTGGGCTAGTGTCTCAGGCTGTAACCTGGGGATCCTACTACAGTGAGAACGGAGGTCCCATGGCCCTGGAGTCCAGCAGGATGACAGGCCCAGCGATCTCTAAGTGGCATGTTTATTTGCTTTTTTAAAGTTTACAAAAAATATTCACTACATTGTAATTGTGTGTGTGTGCGTGTGCATGCCTGCAGCACATGAAAATGCTGGCACCAGCTGGAGGTGCTGGATTCCCCTAGAGCTGGAACTACAAGTGACTAGGAGAAAAGGCAAAACTAAAAGAAATACTTTCTTTAAATACAAACTGCATGACACATAGTGAATTTAGTTCATTTTTCTCTTGCAACACAAAATTCTAAGTTATGAAATGTAGGCCACTTCAAAGATAAAGTCGCACTGGGCTTAACCACTTCTGTAAAACAAGACATTACTTTAAAATATTAAGGTATTATTTCATGAGTTATCAAAATGCTATGAATGAATCATTTCTATTCTTCAGAGACAGAATTGAGATACATAATACAGATGGTAGTGTGCATATATAAGAAAAACTATAAACAAACAACAAAGAAAGGGTGAGCTTAGAGTTAACCACACTTTTGATATGATGAATCTATTTCTAGAGTAAACACTGTTTTGGATAAGCACCAGACCTAAGCAAAGAGAGAGCTCTGAACTTAAATACAGACTTCAACTTGAAAATAATGGCAAATTATCCCACACTCTTTTTGTTTGTTTGTTTGTTGTTTTTCTGGACAGAGTTTCTCTGTGTATCTCTGGCTGTCCTTGAACTCACAGAGTTCCGTGGCCTCTGCCTTTCTGAGTGCTGGGGTTAAAGGTGTGTGCCACCATGGTCTAACTGATCCTACACTCTTACAATGTTCTAAGGAACAGGTGGGTAAGTTGCCTAAACCACGTTCCATCAATCACCGTCTTCACACTGACAGTCCAGCTGTTTGGGGTGGGGATCGAGGGAGGGCAAACTACATGTTCTCCCTACTAGACTTGCCTTTGGGCTTTGCAAATCCCACACTTTGCTGCGAATTTGATGCCAAGACATGGAAGTGATGGTAGATACAGGCTGAAGAATTTTATACCATTTATTCATGCTTGCGATGAAGATCTAGTTTTAAGAAAGTCTAGTCACATAATCTTTCTTAAATAGAATATGTGTAATACATGAAGAAGAACGTCGTACATTACTAATCCCTATTACTTCACCCCACAAATTCAGCCACGTACAGGATTGCACACAGACCTGGGTACACGGGTTCAAACACCCTCTTCCACTTTTCAGCTACATCAAGGAGTCTTCGTCAACTTTTACCATTTTTACGATACCTACTCTCTCCTCTCTGGTGGGCTGAGAGAAGTCGGTAAGGAAAAGTGAATCAAGTAGGTGAAGTTAATGGCATGGAAAGTCGCAGTGTTGGCTCACACTACAAGGCTGCTATCCTCCTCGTTCATTGTGTCCTTATTTCATGTTACTGTACATACTTAACATCAAGATACGGCCATCTCCTTTATGCGTGAGGAGACTTGCAGTTCTAGAAGGCCTCCCTTTATCGGGACATCAAATCAACTTCTAAAGAAAAAGGGAGACTGTTCAGATATTAGTTTATCAAAATAGTGTGTCGTTTTGCCATCTTGCCTATTTCTTTCTTCTTCCTTTTATTAAAAAGAAGTATTTTTCTCACATAACATACCCTGATTATCCTTTTCCCTCCCTCTACTCCTTCCATTCCTGTCCCATCTTGACCCACTCCCTTTTTGTCTCTCACTGGAAAACAAACAGGCTTCTAAAGGGATAATAAAACAACAAAGCAAAATACAATAAGATTTAAAAAAAGAAACCTATCACATCAGAATTAGACAAACAAACAAACAAAAGAAAAAGAGCCCAAGAGAAAGCACAAGAGTCAGGGACCAACTCATTCGCGCACTCAGGAATCCTATAAAAGCTGGAAGCCATAACATATAATATATATAACATATATATATATGCAGAGGACCCGGTCCAGATCTGTGCAAGTCCTGCGTATGCTGCTTCAGTGTCTGTGAGTTCATATGCGCACTGAAAACGCTTATTTAGATGCCTTTTTTCCTTTGTGTCCTCCATCCCCTCAGTTTCTTGCACTGGTCCACATCATCTTCAGTTGGGCTCCCTGAGCTCTTAAGGACCTTCCCTTGATAGAGTCATCCAGTTTAGGGCTGAGTATTCCAAGGTGTCTCTGTCTGTCTGCCTGCCTCCCCCCGTGTGTGTGTGTGTAAGAGAGAGAGAGAGAGAATAACAGAGACAGGGGGCGAGACAGAGACAGATGTCTAACTGTGGATCTCCATGTCTGTTCCCACTGCTGCAGGAGGAAGCTTCTCTGATGATGGCTGAACAAGGCACTGATCTCTGAGTATAAAAGAATATCAATATCATTAAGAGTCATTTTATCGCTATATTTCTTCTCCTTTTTTTAGACCAGTATTATTTAGTTTTATCCTAGGTCCCTGGGCTACCTAGTCACAGGGTCTTGGTCACCCACACAGTATCAGGTATGGGTTCCATCTCATGGGGCGAGCCTCAAGGCAGATCAGTACTGGTTGATTACTTCCATAGGCTTTGTACCACCACTGCCCTCACTATCTTCCAGACAGAATGCCACTGCAGATAAATGGGTTGAGGTTTACACTTCTCCTTTGGTAGCACGTAAAGTACCTTCCTGTACCAAAGACACTAGAAGACAGCAGGGCAGGCTCTGTGTAGGCACCAACTAGACTTCCCCATGCTCAACGCTTCTTGTACCTTGATAGGCATCTCCTTCTTTAGGTTAGGGAAATTTTCTTCGATAATTTTGTTGGAAATAAGTTCTGTGCCTATGACCTGGGTTTCTTTGCCTTCTGCTATTCCTATTACTCTTAGATTTGGTCTTTTCATAGTGTCCCAGATTTTCTAGATGTTTTGTATAAGGAGTTATTTAGATTTAATATTTTCTTTGAATGATGAATCTATATTTCTTCTCTCATGTCTTTGGTGCTTGGAATCCTCTCTTCCATCACCTGTGTTCTACTGGTGAAGCATGCCTCTGAGGTTCCTGTTCAAGTTCCCACATTCTTCATTTCCAGATTTCCCTCAGTTTGGGTTTTCTTTATTGATTATATTTCCACTTTCAGGAATTGTCTTATTCATTTCCTTCTCCTCTTTGTGGTTCCACAGATTTCTTTAAAGGATTTGTTTATTTCCTCTTTAAGGACCTCTATCATAATTCATAAACACCATTTTAAGGCCTTTTATTAATGTTTCAGCTATGTTGGGATGTTTGGGGGCTGGTGTGGTAGGATTGCTGGGCTCTAATGGAGACATACTGCCCTGCCTGTTATTGATTGTGTTTTTACACTGGTGTCTAGGCATTTGGGGTTGGGAAGTCTAAAATTCTAGGTGCTGCTATCTGGTCCTATCTTTGTTGGGTGGGTGTTTGGGTCCTTGGTTTCTGTTTACTCTGGTTCTTAAGAGTGTGGTGGCTGTGTCTTGCCAGGTAGGAAATGCTTCTAAGGTCCTGGTAGGTGTGGGAACTGAAGGTTCCAGGGAAAACATGTTTCTGGGTATTGAGAGATGACATTGCAGCATGGGGATGGGATGTGAGGGCTAAAGGAATCCACAGGAAGGAAGAAAGCAGGGTATTACATCAGAATCTACTTAGTACCCTGGTACTGGTGACAGAGTGAGGTGAGGCCACAGCAGAAGGTCTGCTAGAATTCTGGACATTAGACTAGGAGATTGGACATGGAGGGATGGAGTCAACTTGCTTCCCAGGCTGAATAGGCCTGTGGTTTCCCAGGAAGACTTAACTGCTTGCTGTTGCTGGGGGCTCGGGTAAAGCCAAGAGTTGGGAGGGAGGGTTAGATTTGTATGATGGACTAGAAAGGAGGGAAGGGGGTATAGGGAGGCCTCAACAGGTGGTCTGCTGCAAAGCTAGGGATGAAACTGGGGGATTAGATTTGGAGGGGAGGGGAGGGGAGGTAAAGATCTGTAGTTAGCCTCTCTGTTTCCCGGATCAGAGTTGTGACCTTGTCTATTTCTTATGCAACATATATTCCTGACTTTTGGTCTCAGTATGAAACTCAATTTTCATAGGTGCCTTCCTAGATAGTCAGGCATTTTGAAGTTGATCACTGATCCACCCTACACAAAGGCGACTCAATCTTGAGCTAGCTACACCCACAGAAATTTATATTAGGATGAAGTGTGCCTGATGTGAGCCTTTGGCATATTAACATAGGGCAAAGGAAAAGAAGGCAGCTCCTCCTCCAGCAGCAGCAGCAGGTCTCAGACCACTCCATGCCCAGGCGAACATTGACCTGTGACCGTTGCCAAGTATGTGGGGAAAGACCAAACAAATCACAGATACTCATTCCTATTCTATTACCAAGGCCACTTGACCCCTCCAAGTCAAGTCAAAGGGAGGGTCAAGGAGGCACTGCCTGCAAGTGTGAGCACGGGCTCTCTGCACCTACAGGAAGAGCAGTCAGTGCTCTTAACCTCTGAGCCATCTCTCCAGCCCCTTCTGCACCTACAGGAACATAGAGCAGCTACTTTTCCCGCCATGGCAGGTGGTGTTGGGGGGGGGGGGCGTTCACAATCAGACATACTACAACTCGCACATCCGTTTAAGTCCCAAGACACCAGGAAAGTTACTTTGCACAAACATCCACAAAGAAGGGAATGGTGTCTCTCATGAAATCATTTCAGGGAAATGTGCTACCGTTCTATTTATACTGACTTCTAGAACCTAAAAGGGAAAGAATTTGGCTCTCATTAAATCATTTCAGGGAAATTCTGCTTCATTACATAATTATATATTACACAGTTCAACTCTCTCTTCTTCAAAATTGTATACACAACTTCAAAATAATCCCGAAAATAAATGAGTACTGCACCATTATAGCTAACAGGATGGTGACTGAAGCCACCAAATTAAAGCCAGGAAAACACAGCAGTATAAATTCACTCAAGCTCTGGAAAGCTGGCTTTCAGACAAAAATTCATCTAACTGAGGGGCAAGTTATTGAAAACAATGAAAACATGGAAAAGATGCTCATTGTCACTAACCACTTAATATCAACTATGGCTTGAATGCTGAATGTCCCTAAAAGGCCATGTGTTGAAGACACATCCCCAGAGTGGCACTGCTGGAAGATGGTAGATGAATACTGAAATATACGTCAAGGTCTCTCCATTTTCTTCCCTCCTTTGCCCAGTCATAGGTCCAGATCAGCAGACCAAACAATCATGACCTGGAGCCTCCCAAACTATAAGTCAAAGTGACTCTATTCTTATTGTAAATCAATCATCTCAGGTATTTTTATAGTAATATAAATGCTATTTACAATATATGAGGCCATAATATATGTGTGAGAACATAAGAGACCATCAAGGCAGCAAACTCATTTGCAGAGCCAAGCACACACTGCGGCTTGAGGGGGAGAAGTGAATAAAAGCTTCTATGAAGGAAGTAACTTTAAGTAATTTTCCTTGCACAAGAAATATATACATTGGCAGGATCAAGTAACAAGATGTATTTCTAGTTTTACCATAAGACACATGAAAAGAAAATACACAGGAAAAAAAAAAGGCATTCCACTGAAATAAGCAGTACACAGCTGGTCCTATTATACTTTTTATACAGAATACAACTGGATTTCATATTGCATAGCTATAATCCTCCCTTCTTACATTTCCCTATTTCACTGGCATAGTCTGCCACTAACTATGCAGGAAACATGTTGTCAGGCACCAGCAATATAAGCAAGATACACCTGTAACCTAAGGAACACACTGTCCTCAACAATCTCTTTCCCACAACTATGGATTAGATGCAAGTATTCTAGACAGGTAATGCATGTCTGGTATTCCCAGATTACACATGTGTTTATCTTACAATTATCTTAACTACTTAATGCCCTAAATACTAGGCTCTCTTCTGAAGGAAACACAACAAACACAAAAGCAAGATGAGCCTTGAGACAGGAGAAAGGCACGCTCACACACCCACACACCCACCCACCCACACACACCCACACCCACACACACGGAACCACATACTCAACCCATCATAGCTCAGTGTGGGAGAGTAAAACTTCTTTAAAAAAAATGGCATCCAGCTCAATAACGAAGAGCAGCCTGCCAGCTATGAAGGTAGCAATCGATTTTCTACACAAAGTCTATATGAAGATCCAACATGTAGGGAAAAAAAAAAACAAAACAAGCACACACAAAAAACCTAAAAAGAAGAAGAGGGACTCTATCCCCACAGCAGAGGTGGAGGGTGCAGAGAATCAGGCCAAAGGGGGACTCCCAGAACTGGAGGTTACTGCGTCAGGACTCTGGCATGAGGAAGGAGGCAGAAGCCTGAGAGGCTGCCAGCAGGCCCTGTAGGCATGAGATGCCCTTCTGAATAAATCTACCCTCTGCTGTCCTACATCAAAGCTTTTCCCATTCATAAATAATACACGGGGCATCAGAAGTTTCTGGAGCTACCTGGCAGTGCTGCCTAAAACCTACATACTGAGAACCATAAAATTGTAAGTCTGACTTTTATTTTTAAAAAATAATAATTTAGCATGTGAGTGTGTGTGTGTGTGTGTATGGGTGTGAGTCTGTGTGTATATGTGTGTATGTATGTGTGTGAGTATGCGTGTGACTATGCATGTGTATATGTGTGTATGTGTGCGTATGTGAGTGTGTATGTGTGTGAATATGTGTATGTGTGTGTTTGTGTATGAGTGAGTGTGTGTATATGTATATGTATGTGTGTGAGTTTGTGTACATGGGTGTGTGTGCATGTGTGTGTGTGTGTGTGTACAAGCACCCAGGCAACATGAAGGTCAGAGCTGCAGAATCAGTTCTTTGCTTCATCACACAGGTTCCAGGGATCAGGTCAGTAGGCTTGACAGCAAGTGTCCTTACCAAGGAACCATCTCACTAGCTCTAATTTTGACTTTTTCAAATTTTAATTAAAATGTAATTGTATCCTCTCCCCCATTTCCCTATGTTCATCCCTCCTCCCAAATTCATCCTCATCTTTAACCACTGTTGGTACATACACACAGAAACAAATAAACACAAATATGTCCTATTGAGTCCTGTATTTCTTAAAGTAAACTGTAATTAAGAGTAACTACACATTTAGCTAATGAAATATTTCTTTTAAATTTGTCATTTCAACATGTTTTACAAATATGGTGATACTGCACTTTCTCTTTCATCCCGTGCACGATTTGGTGAACATTTTACTCCTACAGAGCACCCACCCTCAGGAAGCACTGCTGACATTTAAAACCAAAAGAAGAAAAGGAAAAACCCTAGGAAGCCTCTTGTGGCTAACACCAACTCATTAGACAGGTCTAATTGAGAAGAGAGTTTTGGAAGCATGCTTAAACTTTCTGTAGAACTCTTGTCATTATCTTTATTTTCTGATTGATGAGAACACTGCAACCAGTTTTTCAATGAAAATACAAAAGCTCAATTTTTCAAAATGACTCAGTCAAGCAGGAGAGAAGGCGCACAGGTTATGAGGCCTCTTGCTGCTCTTGCAGAAGACTCCAGTTTGGTTCACACCAGAGATGACAGCTCACAACTGTCTGTATACCTCCAGTTTCAGGGGATCCAAGACCTTCCAGCCTCCAGGGTCACTACACACTCAGGCACCCATGCATGCAGGGAGGTAACACACACTCATACACATGAAGTACAAATAAATCTCTTAAAAAGTTAAAATAAAAAATACTCATTAATTATTAAAAATCCCGGCTCAAGTGTAGGTGTAGATGTTTTTAAGATGTTGTCTTATGTCAAAACCGTGTGCAATGTGAGTTTCTTTACCTACCCACCTCAACAACTCTTCAAAAGTGCTAGGAAGGCACATTTTATGAGCTCATCATTTAATCTACTATACAGAGAGAAGATTGACACATTACAAAGTATTGTAGACATTACAATATTAATAGCAGACATTACAATTTAAATACAGTATTAAAAATATACTTTCTTTACAGTTGCTACTTTTCAAGCCTATATTCAAATTAGTCTTCCCTCAGACTCTAGAAGAAAGCATTGTGTGGGAGGAAAATGCCACCCTCTGGGCAAATGAGAACTCACCCCATGCTTTCCATTTGAAGGAAGATAAAAACTCCACAAGAGGGAGTAAGTAAACGCTTCAAAATCTTGGCAGGTTTCACCAGATTCACATTCCCCACTATCAGCTCTCAGTCCCAAATGACGTGAAGGCCCTAAATTGTACTGTAAGTAACTACTCTGCTTCTCTATCCAGATCCTCGCCTCCAGAAGTTACGAGATGGCCAATTCAACCACCACAGAACCTCCAGACCAGTCCTGCTCCCGGAACACCCTGATCACGCAGAAGATCATTCCTGTGTTGTACTGTGTGGTCTTCATCACAGGGATCCTCCTCAATGGAATCTCAGGATGGGTATTCTTTTATGTGCCCAGCTCTAAGAGTTTCATCATCTATCTCAAGAACATTGTTGTGGCTGACTTTCTGATGGGCCTGACTTTCCCTTTCAAAGTCCTTGGCGACTCAGGCCTCGGTCCCTGGCAAGTTAATGTGTTTGTGTGTAGAGTCTCTGCCGTGATTTTCTATGTTAATATGTATGTCAGCATCGTGTTCTTTGGGCTCATCAGCTTTGACAGGTATTATAAAATTGTAAAGCCCCTTTTGACTTCTATTGTCCAGTCAGTGAACTACAGCAAACTGGTATCTGTGATTGTTTGGATGCTCATGCTTCTCCTCGCTGTCCCAAACATCATCCTGACAAACCAGAGTGTCAAGGAGATTACGAAAATACAGTGTATGGAACTCAAAAATGAGCTAGGGCGGAAGTGGCACAAAGCATCTAACTATGCCTTCGTGAGCATTTTCTGGATTGTGTTTCTTCTATTAATCATCTTCTACACAGCTATAACGAGGAAAATCTTCAAGTCTCACCTGAAGTCCAGAAGGAATTCCATCTCAGTCAAAAGGAAGTCCAGTCGCAATATATTCAGCATTGTGCTTGTATTTTTTGTCTGCTTTGTACCTTACCACATTGCCAGAATCCCTTACACAAAGAGTCAGACGGAGGCTCATTACAGCTGCCAGTCAAAGGAAACCCTGCTCTATGTGAAGGAATTCACTCTGCTACTCTCTGCTGCAAATGTATGTCTGGATCCCATTATTTATTTCTTCTTATGCCAGCCGTTTAGAGAAGTCTTAAATAAGAAGCTACACATCTCATTAAATGTCCAGAATGACACAGACACTTCCAAAACCAAGAGGGGAAATACAGTTCATGAAAGCACAGATACTTTGTGAATTCCCATGCCTTCCAAGTACTGTCCATGTTGTTACATGATAATTAAGAAGTATAAGTAAAATGCATGCTTTTGACTATAAATAACCTATCTACCAATATTATTCGGCAGGAAGTATGAAGTTCAAAACAATAAGTACAATAAAACTCAAACTTTCCATGTAAAATGAAAGTCTTCACACATCACTTTTTAGATATCAAATAAATGGAGGAATAGCATGTGGCTTCTGTTCTACAAATAACCAAAACTAAACCCTTCTCTGCTATTACCTTGCTTCTTAGGAGATACCCAATCTTTCAGATGTTCTTCCTAAATATTTTTCTATTAACACTCATATCTAATGTTTTGCATTCTGTATGTACCAATAAACAAGTTGCCTTCAAAACCATCAGGGGTTTCTTTTTATTATAATCAATATGTGAAGGGACACCCCCAGATTTCGTCACTGGGTCAGTACAGTATGCTTAGTCACACTTAAGGGCAAGGAAGGCAATTACACAGAAAATGGAAACATTCTACTTGTCTCTGACCTTCCCAGATGAGTATTTCATATGCGCTGTGTCCTATTAAAGCTTTAGACCAAACACAGCCTAAACTGAGACAGGAACGTTTCTGTGCTCTGCTAAACAACATTCCCCACTTGCCTAAAAACTCCAGGCTTCCAGTCATCAGTCAAACAAACAAAGAACAAAACTCCCCAAGATCTTCTGTCAGATCTTGGGGACTAAACTTGTCGTACATGTTAGACTAAATGCACATGGGGAAGGGAAGGGGACTGTATTTATCATCCTTCAGAATTCCCACAGCCAGAGCAAACCTCCCCCTACTAGGCTACTGAAGCAAATGTAAGAAGTGAAGAAAGGTGCTAAGTAAGGCCTGGGTCACGTCATTATCTCTTCCGCCTTCATCCTCTTTGCTCCACAATACAAAGTCACCTTCCCCTATGGGACCAAGCAATGTCCTTGTAACCACTATGCCAAGGCACATGACTAACAGGAAAGCAAGACGATTTAGAAAATGGCATGTCAGGAGGATAATGGGATTAGAAATCACAGCAGAGTAACAATTCCTGCGTGCCAGAACTATTAGGTGCAGGGAAACATCTAGAAACAACAAGGCAGAGCCTTGGCAACATAGGGTTAACCTAAGCATTCTTCAGACACCACTGTAGCAAAAGAAGCCATATGGTGCTTCTGTAGATGAAGCTACAACCGGATGCCCACAGATGCTCAAGCGACAGAGAAGGCAATGTCAACAGTGATGGGAAAGAGGACAGTGAGCTGAGAACTTATGCCTCACCAAGAGTCATGTCTTCTAACTCTAGCCAACTGCTTCCTCGCTTTTATAGGAAATGCAAAATTATGGGGCCTTTACATTGCTGGGCCTACGCCAAATCAATTGCTGGTCGGTTACTCTCACGGGCTTTGTGCCGCCACTGCACTAAGCGTATCTTGCAAGCAGCACACCACTGATAAAGGGTTGGTGGCAGGCTTGGTGCTAACATTTCTCTTTTGAGGGCATGCAGAGTATCTTTCTGTACCAAAGACGTTGGAACATAGGGATGAAGCTCTATGGAGACACCAGCTCAATCTCTCCACGCTCTGTGAATTGTGTAGGTGTTGTCTTCAGCAACGAGGCCTTATGGTCAGTTGGTGGAGAGCAACCTATAGTCTTGGCAAACACCTGGGTTGTTTTAGGGTTCCCATGGGGTCCATTTGACCAAGAACTAGATTAGATGTAATCCAATCCTGGCACTGGGAGCTTCATTTAGTAACAAGAAATGACCAGTTGGGACTCTGACTGCCCCATAATTCGGCAATTTCATTTAGATTACCTTCATACATGTATATGTTTTAGAAAGGTTCTGCTGTTTCCATACTAGCCCTCAAATGCCCCTTACTTTTAGCTTTTTAACTGTCTCTCCCCACATTCCCTCCCACAACCCTTTCTCCCACCCATTCCCACTTGATCCCCCCTTCTATTTCCCTTTCCTGACAAGATCTATCTGTTCCCCCTAGTTCCTTATTCTATATCTACCTTCTGTGGTTCTATGGATTGTAGCTTGGTTATCATTGACTTAACAACTATATATAAATACATAGCATTTTTGTCTTTCTGGGTCAGGATACCTCACTCAGGATGATTTATTTCTAGTTCTTCCATTTGCTGGCAAATTTCACGATGACATTTTTTTAAAAATAGCATTCCCCTGTTGTTTTACCTCCTCAGCCTCCATCCTATATTTTTTTAGCAACACAAGGAAACATTTTCCTTCGAGAAAACCACGTTTTATGTTCTGAGCCATACAGTAAGCAGAGCGAATCAGTACTAGGCAATTAAGTAACCAGCCTGAATCCAGCAGCCACAAATTGGGTTTGAACAAGATCAGAACTGACCCAGTGAAAGAAAACCCCAGGCTCATCCTCAAGGAACCTTTGGAAGGGGTGCTGTCATGATGTAAAGTCCAGATGTGCGAGAACTCCTAAGAATGGAGGCTTACTCCATGGCAGGCAGACGAAAACTGGTTCAAATCTAATCCTGGTTTCACAGTGAAGGCCTATTTCAGCCCCACCTAAAGCCACACCCAGAACTTTGGACACTAGGATATGTCAACTAGTAAACTTGTTACAAAAACTGTAATCTAAGAAGGCTGCCTGCCCAGCGCCAAAAGGTCAGCCTGAGCCTTGAAAACGTACACACAGGTAACACTGTAGGGACTGAGCAGGTTATACTTCGGACTATCTACGTATGTACAAACACATTTAACAGATTGATGACAAAAGGGACCATGAATCTGAATATCAGGAAAGGGTATGTGGTGCAGTGGCTCTCAACCTTCCTACCGCTGTGACCCTTTAATACGGTTCATGCTGTGGTGGCCCCCAACCACGAAATTGTTTTCATTGCTACTTCATAACTCTAATTTTGTTACTTTTATGAAACATAATGTAAATAACTGATATTCAGGTATCTGCTATGCAACCCCTGTGAAAGGGTCATTCGACCCACAAAGGGTAGGGTAGCTACCCACAGAGTGAGAACTGCTGTTTTATGGGGTTTTGAGGGAAGGGGAAAATGTAATTATATTATAATCTCAAAAATAAAATTAAAGAGATACCATACCAATTACAAACAGATTATCACAGCCTCCCCACTTTCCAAAACTGGCATGGGTGATCTTTTACGTGTGCATCTCTATGTGGTTATCTGTTTGGTATTACTGCTGTGTGACCACCAACGAAAGGTCACAACTTCCTTTGGGTCAGCTATTTGCTGCTAGAGTCTCATGACATGTGAATTACAATTTTATAAAAGTACATGCCTGCAAAAGAAACATTAAAAAAAAAGATTGTCTAAGCCAACACACAAGTCCACAATGAAATCTAAACACTTGGAAGGTAGAGGAGGCAGGGTGGTCAGGAACTCAAGGCCAGCCTCTGCTCTGGGTTTGGGGAGACACCATGCCTAAAAGGAAGAAAGGAATAAGGTTGAAAGTGCTAGAAAACATCCTATGCTATTGTCCGGCTCCTGCATACAGACACACACACACACACCTTCAACACCGACAGTTCTAATTAGGGACTACAGAATCAATGGATGTTTTATTCTCTCTTCTTATAGGGCTATGTGTCTATGAAGTGTCTACACGTGACTTTTTACATTGTTTACACAGCACCATCAACTTGGCTTATAAGTGAGTGGTCACATAAATCAAAAGTATCAAATTAGCTCAAATTCCTTTTTCTTCAGATGCAACTGCAATTTTAAACAGTTCCCATGGGTTAACTTTGTTCACCAGCCCCAGAGATAATAATAGCGAGGGACAGAGACATTGAAGGGAAAAAAAATGCTTTAAGATAAGAAAGGATTGTAGACAGTAGTTTTATCCTAGAAGATATTTCAATACGGAAATAAAAAGCAATAAACCCAAACCAGGAAATGTAATCATGCTACAGAAGATCCAACAGCAAGGAAACTTACAGTCAGAACACAATAATGGCAGCATATGATTAAGTGTGCTGTCAATAACATTTACTAAGGTTTCTCTTGCAGCTGGACTACTGCCTAGATGTTTACTTCCTGTCAGGCTGCTCCAGACCCGAGGATGCAGCAGCTCGCTGTTCCTTTGCAGACTAGGGCACTACTGCTTTAGTGATTTTCACCCCTGAACACAGGCAAAACCCCATTTCTTAGAATCCCGCTGAGGGCAGTTTTTCCAGTGTCCCAGAAACATTGCCCCTAAAAAATGGTCTCTAGCCCAGGGTTTCTCTGAAATAACAGGTTGTCGTCTGTATGGACAATGCATTCTTCCTGAGGTTAAGGTTATCAATTGGGCCTGTACTGTGGTTCTCATCTTTTCCCCTTGACCCTTTGGACTATCACTGTTTTCTCTCTGATGCGAAGAACCCTAAAAGGCATTTTTTTTTTCTGAAGCTAAGACCCTGTTACTGAAGACGCCACACACTTGGGATACAGGACTTGGGATGATCCAGCTAGAGCTGACCTTCTGGAAGCCTCCTTCCTGAAGACTGGCTCTCGTATCATCAGAGGATGTAAAGCATAGACCTTTCTAGTTGTAAAGCCCACGAACCACAATAATGACTGGACCAGAAAGATATCCATAATAGTGCGATATTGGTACTTTCATCTTAGAGATAAACAAGAGCTGTCTAAACTTAAGGTCCTCTTAATGGGAAGGAATGTATGTCTGCTATTGTAAACCTAGTCAACAACTACCCATGGCTGGCGAGGTCATACACCCTAAAGGAAAACTACCATCATTTCTCTAAACTCATGGCCTTTCTTACTGCATTCTAAACAGTTATCCGTAAACCCACAGATAACTACAGTTCTCAGCCACCATCAGAAAAGCTATCTACTTATTTTCTTTTTTTTTAAATTTATTTTTAAATAATTTTAAATTTATTTTTAAATAATTTTAAATCTATTTTTAAATAATGGGCACCAGATCTCATTATAGATGGGTGTGAGCCATCATGTGGTTGCTGGGAATTGAACTCAGGACCTCCAGAACAGCAGTCAGTTCTCTTCACCGCTGAGCCATCTCTCCAGCCCCTCTATTTATTTTCTTTTCCAACAGACAGAGACTACTACATAGATCCATAGCTGGTCAAACTGCAGAGAGTGCGTGTGGCACGCCCAGTCACAACGGGTGTGTCTGCAATGAACACCTGGGGAGGAACAGAGGAGCCACGGGACCAGGACGCCTGTTGCTAATTAGCGCTCCCTAGATAGGACAGGGGAAGGGCAGCTAAGAACTCTAAACAGTATGGTTATTTAAGTAAGCCCAACATAATTAACACCAACAGCTGACGTGCAAGTGTGGCTAAGGCAAATCCACAAGGTCCCACCCCTAGATGAAGAGCTACAGGTTCCCGGGCCGCTGAGACAGCTTTTTGTCCAGGGACACGCTCCCACATAAACTGTCCCATCCCAAGTGGTCAGACCTGGGCACGTGCACACACAGGCAAGGCCAGACTCAGTAGGTTGTACACATGTATACATATGTAACAATGATAATTTAAAAATAAGAGGCTATGACTCTGAAAGAAGGGAGGACATAACAGCAGTTATGGGAGGGACAGAAACAATATAGAGGACTCACATACAAATTTCTCAAATGTTTTTAATTTAAAAATACTATTATCTGGAAATAGTGTTGAAATATTTTAAATGATGCTATGGATAGCATAGGGGACCACAAATCAACTTGTGGGGCAAATTAGCATTTTATACATATAAAATATAAATGAAAATAACTATAACATTTCTTAAACTAAAGTATCACCATGATCAAAGTAAGGGGAAAACACCTTTACCTCATTTCTTCCCACTTGGGTTTCTGAAATAGTGGGTTAGTGGTGACATGCAGCTTCCTGGAACGGTAACAAGCTACAACCTGAAAAGTACTGTCCCTCAAAGGGACAGAAGTAGCTTCAGGCAACTGAAACGAAACCTCAGCGTTAAAGACTTAGTATCTGGAGCTTGAGCTCTAGAGGAGGGAGAGGAGAACACAGGTGCTGTGATGAGGGACGCTAAGAGACGGAGATGAGGTGGGGATATAAACAGAACAGAGAAAGGGGAGGCTGATACATAACACTGAGGATGTTTCCTTAAAGCCACAGGCAAACATTATTTTATGTCTAATGAAAAATAAATATATATGCCGGGTGGTAGTGCATGCCTTTAATCCCAGCACTCAGGAGACAGAGACAGGTGGATCTCTGTGAGTTTGAGGCTAGCCTGGGCTACAGAGCGAGTTCCCAGACAGGCTTCAAAGCTACAGAGAAACCCTGTCTTGGAAAACAAAAACCAAAATAAAAATAAATAAATAAAAAAGCCACACATACTATACATAAATGTGCATGTACATATACATAAATACTCATACAGCTTGAATGAAGTTATGACACGGGGTGATAATGCCTCTTGAAAGAGAGATACACTATCAAACAAAAACTGCAGAGTCATGTGAGGGGAACCTCCCATCTAGTCCTTTGTTAAAGTGAAAGAAATGCCCAAAACAATACAGGTTATTACTTTTGCCCCTGGCTGTCTCCCAGAACCTCAACATCAGACCCAACTGCTGAAGACACCACACACTTGAGAAATAGGAATTGGAGAAACTCAGCTGGTACTGACCCTGAGGTCTCCCTGTCTCTCGAGTACCCTAAGATGCTGTGTAAGCTGCCAAGGGATAAAAGCAACCAATGGCCCTCCTTGGCTGTAATACCTACCAACCACCACTTGGCCAGCAGGGCAAGATATCCCCAAGGGTGAAATAGCGGCACTTACAACTGAGAGATGTTTCAATAAAGCTTTGTAACGGGATTTAAGGCTAACTCAATAGGAGGAAATTATGCCTGGTATTATAAACCTAGCCAAGGTGCCTAGGTGATGAGGTCGTGGACTCTAGAGGAGAACCTACGGCTGCTCCTTTTCATCAAGCGGCACAATTCCTAACCGCATCATAAATACCCTTCTCCCCAGAGGGAAGTGCCGCTCTCACCCTCATGAAAGACGCTCCTTTTCGCAGCAGATGGGGACCTGCTAGAGAAACCCAGTCTGTCAAGACGCGGAGAGTTAGCAGACTGTGGGGCGTGAGGCCCCAGTGGATACATCTACAATACAGCCCTAACCCAAGGCTCAGGGGCCATCTCAGAAGAGGAGCTAGAAAGAGGACGAGGTCATCCGCTGGGAGACAGTGTCTTCAGTATATGACAAGGAAGTTGTACTCACAATGACACCACCAGGTGACACGCCAAGGTGGATGGAGAAAATATCAGAAGGCGCCATCCCCAGATGCAGAAATACTGGCCGTCAGTGACTGCTCACGAGGAAGAGTCAGTGTTCTCAAGGGATGAGCCTCCTGATAACCTGTCTAACCCGAAGCAATCAGCCCTAAATATATACAGCTACAAGCAATACCAAATGGACTCAGCAGCCTATATTTATATATACACACATGTATATAAAATAATTATGAAAAGAAATTATGAATTTGGGATGAATGTGGGACACAGGGTGAGTGAGAGTAGGGAGAGAGAGGGGTTGAAATGATATAAAGTTCCTATGTACGAAATACTCAAAATTTAAAAATTACTAAATAGGGCAATAGAGGGAGATGTTTTCTCCAGCAACTCAGTCAGTCAGAACGTATTCTCAAAGTGAGAATGCAGATGGACTGCTAATCCCAAACTCAGAGTGTGGAGGCAGGAGGATATGGAGCTTCAAGCCAGCCTGCCTATGAAGGGAGACCATGTCTCAAAACAAAACCAAAAATGAAAAATAAACTTTGGTTTCACTATAACAAAATTGGTTCCTGCCAGGCAATGGTGACACATACCTGTAATCTTAGCAGTGGAGAGCCTCAAACAGGAGGACTCCTGTGAACCTGAGGCCACTCTGGGTTTATGTGGCAAAATCCTATCTTATAAACACAAAATCAAACAGATTAGTTTGTACTGCTCCAGGAAGGAGGTACAGGGACAAAGAACCAACGCACATTAGATTGCTCACATTTGGCAACCCAAACATAAACACTAGTCTTAGATTTTTAACAACAGTTAGTTGCTTATACTTTTTGGTCATCTAAACCTAAACTAAAGCAAGGAAGTGAACAGATAAAACACCTACCCTAAATAAAGAAAAATTTCCCCAGAAAACCTTTATCCCAGCTTTCCTTCCTATCTCACTAAAACTACTCCCTACCCAATTTGCAACCAATTCCACCTGTAAATTTTCTTCACCTCACACTTAGGCCCAGGGAATAAAAGCTCTGATTGACTACCTCAACTCTTTCCTGCAAATGTCTCTCCTACAGAGGCCTCCGCTTGGCACTTACAAAATAAGTGTGCACCAGCAGCATGTTTATCACAATAGATAATAAATAGACAGTAGGTAGGTAGGTCTCTCACAACAGAATTTATGTTTATCACAATAAATGTATTTGTCAAAATATGTTTGGGGCCAGAAACTCATGTTCACTTTCATAAAAGCTAGCCTTGCTCTAACTTGCTCTAATAACTCAAGGCCTTGGCTAAAGGGGTTAGGGGTCTAGTCTTATGAAAGAAAAATAAAGCCAATCACTAATGAGGCAAAACTTCTCATTCAGACCAGCAAGTTGTTGGGCAGGCTACAACCTCGGAGTTAGGCTCTGTTCACACACAAGTTAATGTCATTGTAGGAGAATAGTTAACTTTGCAACATAAGATATAATTTCTAAATGCATGTCTCATTTTTTAAGCTGTTGGGGTGAGGCTGAGAAATACTTTCTAATTGTTTTAGTCTCGTTACTTGGAAAAGAGATGAAATACATTCTTTAACTTTTTTAAATGCACTACTAAAATGATGTGTGTATGTGAGTGTGGATATGTGTGTGTCGTGGTGGCTTGTACCTGTCAGAGGACAGGTTATGGAGTGAGTCTCTCCTCCTTCCTTTACATGGGTTCCCAGGATTGAACCTGGGCTGTCAGACTTGGTGGCAAGGACTGTAACCTGCTGAGCCAGCTCCCTGGTTTACATGTCATATATTCATGAAGGAAAAACTCTGAAGCCATATGCACAATAGCATCTATGTGGTTTATAGAAACATAGAAAAAGTTAATTACATAAACCAAAGAAAAAGGAGAATGGCAGCTATCTTTCTGTTGTTCCAATGATGTTCTTTTATTTTTTTCTTTCAAAACTTTTCTAAAATGGAGTTGGCAAGATGGCTCCAGGTATATAAAGGTACTTGCCACCAGGTCAGACATCCTGAGTACAATCCTGCTTGGTGGAAAGAAAAAACTGATTTCTTAATGTTGTCATGTATCTCCACAAACATGCTATATGACACATGGGTAAATGCACACACACACACACACACACACACAATAATAATAAATGTAGAAAAGTATGTTTCTGGAATGAACAACAATAACAAAGTAAACCACAACCCATCAGATTCTATCTTGGGTTAACTTCTTAAGATGGTCTCACTCGTTAGCCTAGACTGGTCCTAGATTCACTACAGAGCCCAGCCTGCCCCTGGCTGCCTCAAGTTCATGGCTTTCACCCTCCCTCAGCTCCAAACGCTGGGACTACAGATGTCTACTGGCCACTGTATTGGGATTTTTAAATTAACAGATATCTTAGCAAGAATACAAGCTGCAACAATATTATTTAATTGTACCTTTGAAATGCCAGTGTCTATGGCTACACTAAACAAGTATCTGTTACATGTCTTGCTGTCTTATGTCATAAACTCAGCATCATTTTCAAGGCTTTAACACTGGTATTTTTTAAATTATTATGAAACAGAAAAGTCTGGGGTGTTTCTAGTAACAAAAGAAAAAGCAGGCAAGGTATTTATGATGGATAAATAAAAGAATATCTTCTCTAAAACAGTGACTGACAATTAAGTTACTTAAGATAGAAAAATAATGTTTTCTTTAAAAAAAAAACTTCCTCAGGAGACTTTCAAACAGCTTAAACCATTTGCAAACCACAGTTTCATCTACGTCAATCTGTAACATTTTAAAACCACACAAAAAGGAAAGGAAATTTTTAGTTCAGCAGACAACCCTGCAAAATGGGACTGCTATCACTGTGGCTAACTAAACAGCTCGTGCTTCTCTGAAGACCTGGACCCAGGCCTGGCTCAGAGGACACCACCAGGTAGGTCCTTTTCAATCGCTAGCTAATTCAGTTTTTTCAATGGGAACCAAAGTCATGATTTTCAGTGTTGGACTCTCCTATCAGCATTTTCTGACCTCGTTTGGCCTCATCTGTTTTTAAATAAAAAAAAACTATTCAAATTAGACCAATTATCCAAGCGAGGACAGCTTGAGCTAGTCACTTTTCTAACAAGATCTATACAGAAAGCCATGGTGTATCTTCCCAACGGGTCATGACCAGACATTCCTCTACCAGTCTTACATTAGCAAATTTCAAAGCATGTCTACCATGGCTCCCATGGAAAATCTACTATGTTTTGTTCTGTTTTGTTTTTATCCCCTAAGGAATGAGCCATATATGAGAAAAAGCCAAGGAGATATTTAATTTCAATTCTGGATTTTGCTAGAACATAGCTGAGTATGCCTACTTTGCACAGATACCACTACCACAGAGTTTATCAAACTCTTGGATCTCAGATTTGTGATAGAGAACATGGGATGTTGTTATAATACAATTCTGCCTACTGATCAACATATGCTAAGTTTTGAGAAATTGTTTTTTCATGGCAATCTAGACACAGTTAAAAAGAAAATGCACTCAAGACTCTTCAGCATTAGTTTACATTGTGACTACTTGAAGTAAGTTACCCCACTCTGGAATAGAAGGTCAGTTCTAAATACAGAGAATACCAATCAAGACAAATTATTGTAATTCTTCTCTTTACCATATGTCTTACTGATAAAATGAGAGCTTGCCATATATTTAAGCAATAGGACACTTACACAAACAAGTTACTATTTTCTATCACTATGCAACATCAGAAATGCCCATAAGGAAGTCAGAGAAGCCTAGCGTGAATTCAGACATGAAAAGTCTCCCACTGGTCTATAGGCAGAACTCACAAAGAGGAAGAAGGAGAGAGACTCAGAGTCCAGAGAATGATCAGCAAGTACAGCTCCTCATCTTGCTCCAACAAGCTGTGGAAATCTTGGGCACTTTGCGGTCTGCTCAATTGATTTGAGGACAGAAAAGAATCCACCCATCATTAAAGTGCCATCATTCTGAAGTTCTACCACATGCTTAGGTATAGAGATGGGTAGGACTTATTCACAGGCAGTGCAGACTCAAACAACCTAAATTGAGACTCGGGATTAAGGGAGGGAGAGGAATAGATCAGTGGAAAATCGCATGCTATGTGTGCAGAAGCCTTGAGTTCAAACCCAGCACTGAAAACAAAGACAGACACCAGGGATATTAAGGGAATATTCAATCATGGTAACTTTGACAGTGTACAGAAATTTACATAAAAGACCTAAAGTGATATTTTAAATGTATGTGTGTTTATGTGTGTGTAAACACATATAAATGTGTATATACATGCATATGTGTGTAAACACACACACAGTAAGAGTACACTGCAAAACACATGGAACACCTATACCTCTCTTATTACTAGAGTGCTTGGGAGGAAAGTTAAAACTAAGAAGTTTACTGTAGCTGTTTTATGTGAAAACATCTAAGAATATTCCTGACACATAACCTTCAGGTAAAGATTGGTCCTTAGAGCACTAATCATTAACATTAGAACCATCATTGACATTACTTTGGCTTCTAAAATATGATTCAGATGGACTCTTGGCTATGGAATTTGCCAGCTCTCCAAGCAATGGATTTCAGCTTGGTATACCTCAGATTACAGCAACCACACAACAGGACTCATAAAATGTACTATAAAAATGGGTGGTCATCAAAAATAAAAAGTAAATGCTTTAACATTTTCATTAAGGTTGGTTGGTACAGAATGACAGTACCAGTGGACCCCAAAAGCCCTAAGTCCCGTGAAGAAAAGGGAAGAGCGTGTAACCTTTAAGTAACACTAAAGACAGTCTGATAGACATCTCCCTTATCAACTTACTTGCATTCATTGCATCATCCCAAGATGAACACACCAGGGCCATTAGATGGCTGCGAGGAAAGGTGTAAATTGGGTCATGAGTGGACCTAAGTTCCATCGCAGAATTCTGGAGAGGGTGGAAGGAGAAAACAGACTCCACAGAGTTGTTTGTCCACAGACCTCCACATGCACGTGAACAAGCATAATAATAATAACAAATAAATTTTAAAGGCGCACATTGTATCATTAAATATTTTGAGATGTGAAAGTTGGACAGACGTTAGAAGTTGTTTGATTTAAGGAGGGTTTTATGGCTGCTGAGTCAGTCACTGAACTCTCAGTATCCTGCAATGTTACGTGTGACTTTGCTCCTGATAAAACTCTAGAGACTGAGAAGCCCAGGTTTTACATTGTCTGATTTCTGGGACATTCAGAAAATTCCACGTAGATGTGCTTTATGAAAGTGATAGTTTGGGCTTCACTTAAAAAGGCATATTAGTTAATATGAAAATGGATTGCCCACATCAAGAGGCATCATACAATGTGGCCCTAAACATGGAGCTAGACTAGACCACACCAGAGGGAGCTCAGTCTAACTTGAGCCCATAAGTCAAGGCAGTGCTCTCCCTGGAAGGAGCATGACAAAGCTGTATTGTTGTCAGGCTCAATCGTGGTTCTCTACTGTGAAAGTTAGAAGGGGCTTCTGCTCCGTTTCGCTTTAGATTGAGGCAAGGTCTCATGTATACCAGGCTAGCCTTGCTATTTAGCCAAGAATGAGCTTAAACTAGTGTTCCTCCTGAGTGATGGGATTATAAATGAGTATCAACAGGTCCAATAAATGTACACATTTTAATATAGATACAACTGACCCATTTTTGAAAAATGCTGTAACCAATAAATATAGACCCATGTTCTAGAAGCTTTTAGATTCACTTTCACAGACCTACTAAAAACACTTCATAGAAAAAGTTACAGCCATTATGTTCAACAAAGCACTTGTCAAACTTCAACAATACAACTTTTTCTATTAGGATTTTAAAAAGTAAAAAAAAAAAAACAGAAGAAAGTAATTTCATTAACATAGCAAGCATAATATAACAAAAAATATTCCATGGGTACTCAGAGTTAAAAATGACAACTAAATTCAATCTGGAAGATGCTCAACATTTACAGTGTTCACCAGGCACACACGGCTGGAGGCCACAACGCTGGCTTTACAGGTCTATACCATTATGAGAGC
The DNA here is from genome assembly GCA_004026605.1 of Ondatra zibethicus. Lineage (NCBI taxonomy): Eukaryota > Metazoa > Chordata > Mammalia > Rodentia > Cricetidae > Ondatra > Ondatra zibethicus. Next base: position 71,948 of record PVIU01005627.1, on the reverse strand, counting down.
GGAACATGATGAGAGAGATATTAGGCATCAATTCAGAACCAGAGCCTAACCCTTCAACTCCTCCCACTGAAAATAAGAAATGAAAATTTATTTCTAAAAATCTATTAAGAGGATTCAAAATACAGGACCTGCTTTTAAAATAACAATATAAAAAACCTTTCTGCCATTTACTGTCATCTCTTTTCTCCAACCACCCTAGGTTCTGGCAGCATAAGCTACAAAACCTACAAAAAGAAAGCAGAAAGCCACACTGAACTTTTTCAGACAAAACCACAGCCCCTTCCTCTCTCCACTTCCCAGAACCTCTGGTCACTTACCTCCTCTGCAAAGAAATTTCACCCTCAACCGGTCGCAGACAGCATACAACACAAACCCACAAGGTCAAAAACATCCCTTCCTAAAAGCAAATTTACTTGGGTTTTCCTGAAAGTCACAGAAATCAGACAATGGAGAATACAGAGCGATCTAAGCTGTTCCCACTAGTCCAGTGACACTCTTCCTAAGAACCAGGAAGACCATGACATTTTGAGTACAAATGTTTTGTAAGGAAAGTATTTCCTAATTTTAGTTACTAACATCTCCCTCCTAACTCTTTTTAACAGAGCCGTGGGTGGTTATTTTTAAATACTGAACTCAAGCTTCTCCCTGAAGATGACAAATAGTTCACTGTTCTGTCCGGTTTACAGCAATCTAGAACCATTTACATATTTTTTTTATTTAGTTTTCCTCATTGGAATCATTGGAAGTTGTTTTGCAACATGGGCTTTTATACAGAAAACCACAAATCACAGGTGTGTGAGCATATACTTAATCAATCTGCTTACAGCTGATTTTCTGCTCACTCTGGCATTGCCAGTAAAAATTGTTGTTGACTTGGGTGTGGCACCCTGGAAGCTAAAGATATTCCACTGCCAAGTAACAGCCTGCCTCATCTACATCAATATGTACCTGTCTATTATCTTCTTAGCCTTTGTCAGCATTGACCGCTGTCTTCAGTTAACACACAGCTGCAAAATATACCGAATACAAGAACCTGGATTTGCAAAGATGATATCGACTGTTGTGTGGCTTATGGTCCTTCTCATAATGGTGCCAAACATGTTGATTCCCATCAAGGACATCAAAGAAAAGTCAAACGTAGGTTGCATGGAGTTCAAAAAGGAGTTTGGAAGAAACTGGCATCTGCTGACAAATTTCATATGTGTGGCAATATTCTTAAATTTCTCAGCCATCATTTTGATATCCAACTTCCTTGTAATTCGGCAGCTCTACAGAAACAGAGACAATGCAGACTGTGCAAACGTGAAGACAGCCCTAGCCAACATTCTCTTGGTGACAGTCAGTTACATCATCTGCTTTGTTCCTTACCACGCTGTCAGGATCCCATACACCCTCAGCCAGACAGAGGTCATATCTGATTGCTCAACTAGGATCTCCCTCTTCAAAGCCAAAGAGGCCACACTGCTCCTGGCTGTGTCCAATTTGTGTTTCGATCCAGTCCTGTACTATCATCTCTCAAACGCATTTCGACTGAAGGTCACTGAGACTTTTGTTTCACCTAAAAAGGCTAAGGCTCAGAATGAAAACTCAAGATGTGAAAGTGATGTGTAAAACACGGGGTTTCACATACCAGCCCTTCTTTCTGACTGAACCACAAAGCCGGTCATAGTTTTCAAAGATAAAAGAAGATAGTTAATAATAAAAGCTGCTGATGGCTAGCAAACATGGACTAATTCCTGTACTCACACAATTGCTGGTATTCTTTAGCCCAAATATTTGCGCAGGAAAGTTACCAAAGCATGTTGAACCAAGGTCAACCTGGATGACCAAAGTGAGGAGAGCCATGGCAGAGACTCTGAGACTCATTGCAATGGCTGCAACTGATTTCTTGATGGACACATACCAAATAATCTGCATCTAAGTTGCCAAGAAACCCATCAGCAACACAACCTTAAAGGTCTTCAGCAACCTAAAAAATAAAGACATCAAAATACCCGCATCGTCTTCATTTTTATCCTACCACTCTGAAAGTTAGTGAATGCACTATTCAGTAGTCCTGCTTTAAACATCTGATTCTTTGCAGCAGCAACAACTTTTAGTTATAGAAAGTTAACAGTAACAGGAACTGGGATCACAGTGGTTAATTCCAGACCCTGGAGGGTGAGGCAAAAGGATTGTTATGAGTTTGAGACTAGCATGGGCTAGTGAATTGCAGGTCATTCTGGTCTACAAAATGAGACCCTATTCCTAATTAATTTTAAAAGGGGGTTGCAAATTCATGGAGTATGTTTTTAAGAACACAAGGGAGCTATTAAATTATGTTAATTGTTGAAACTGTTTTGGAAGTGAAAATCCACATCAAAGGTATTAGAAAAGTAAGACTAGCCAAAGAATCTTAAAGTAGAGACAAGGACTCATCACTAGGCCATGCTAGGAACACAGCCTAGATTAGGTCATGGTACCTCTCAAATCTAGACACACGGCCAATCAGAAAGAATCTGCAGTACAAAGTACAAGTCACTCCAGCTGTGAGCACATCCTCTCCATCACTAATGCATACCCAGGCGAGGCACGGCACTGAATAAGCTTACTAGGAAAATCAGAAAAGTACCGATCCACATGAATGAGGTTTGAGTTTGTGTTCTGGTTTAGTTCCCTCTCTCTCTTTGGTGTGTGGGGGTGGGGGTGGTGGGGGTGGGGAGGACACTCCTACAACTTGCTGTCTGTAGCACTGAGCTAACTATGTAGCCACAAATAATCTTAAACTCCTGATCTTCCTCCGTCTACCTCCCAAGTTCCAGGATTACAGACACGTGCTACCAAAAGCAGCTCTTCTGTGTGTATTTGTAACATTACAAAAAACCCACATATAATAGTTAATAATGGGCTGGAGAGACAGCTCAGCAGCTAAAAGCATTTGTTAGTCTTACAGAGGACCCAGGTTCAGTCCCCAGCACCCCATATCAGGAGGCTCACAATTACTTGTAACTCCACTTGCAGATCCAAACCCTCTTCTCACCTCCTCTGGTTACAGGTATGCTGATGGTACACATGCATACATGCAGGCACTCACACGTATGCACATCAAATAAATAAATCTAAGAAGGAAGGAAGGAAGGAAGGAAGGAAGGAAGGAAGGAAGGAAGGAAGGAAGGAAGGAAGGAAGGAAGGAAGGCAGGCAGGCAGGCAGGCAGGGGCGGCAAACACATGCCTTTGATTCACTTGGAAGGTAGAGGTAGGTGAATCTCTGTGAGTTTGAGGCCAGCCTGGTCTACACTGCTGGTTCTAGGACAGCCAAGGCTACATAAAGAAGCCCTGTCTCAAAAAAACAACAAAAAAGAAGAAAGAGAGAGAGAAAGGGTGGAAGGTACAAAGAAAGAAGTACTACATTGCAGTAGCTGTGGTGAGTGACAATGACTCTGGACTAGATGTGCTAGCACATGCCTGAAAAACCTCACGTGGGAGCAGAGGCATCCAAGAAAGAAGTGTTACAGGCCTGTACAGATTTTATAGCCGTGCGTGCACACACACAAACACACATACACGAGGGGGTTGGGGAGGGGAGGAAGGAGGGAGGGAGGATGAACGTGTTCTTAGATTGCAATACTATTTTTGTACTTGAAGAATTAGTTTCAAAGTCCTGTGTATAAGTTTACAAATACATTCTTGGTCTGATGAAAATAATTTAAAAAGCACTAATTGTCTATATTTTTAAAAGAAACATCTAACAGCAGTTTCTGGAAAATGTCCATGACAACCTCCGATCTGTACATGTATGACACCCTGTACATTCTTGCCGGGTTACAGGCGAGCAGCACGCATACACAATACAATCTGTGCCAGTCAGTGGCCTAAACAACATTTTTTTTTTCCTGGTGAGCAGATCAAAACAGCCATGAAACAGAATGCTCAGTACAACTTTTGAATCTTTGCTCAAGTAGAGCCCTTCATGCTCCCTCCTTGGTCGACGTGACACAAGGTGGGTGCATTTTAGAAGGGCTCAGGAAATGTTTCCATCAGATTGGCCAACCTCTCTGCTACCAAAAATGAACTGCCAGATACTCTACTGTGCTGAAAGCTGGTACAGAAAGAACCATGGAAAATTACTGATAATATTCTGAGATGAACAACAAAGGGTTTTGTAAATTTTTTACATAGCACAAGGACACAAACAAAAAGGGCATTTTAACTGACATAAGACAAAAAAATATGAATTTAATCAATTTGAGTCATTTAGTTAGATGTTCCAAAATATCAACTACATTTAGCTTTCACAAAATCCTCAGCTTCCTGCCTAAAACTTGTAACTGTCCAAAGCATTCAGGAAACAGTTTACCGAAAAATTAAAAATGTCTCAGCTTTTAGACCAATGTTCATTACTTCCATTAAAAATACTCTTGTCTCTCTTAGGAATAAACACTTCACAACTTAAGACTTCAAAACAAAGTTCCCTGCCACGCTCTCTTCAGGTGCTATCTAAGCTTTAAAACCACCAAGTCCAAAGCCAAGCCCACCCACCTACCTCCCCTTGACAAAGCCACACCCACCCCACCTACCAACCCTGTCATCAAGTCAGAACCACCTCCTCAGTGACTCACTTTGAGAATGGGAGGGATCCAGAATGACAAAAGCCTGCCTATTAGTGACACAAAGGTGGCCCCAAAATTCTTACTCATCTGTAAACTGCAAAAAGTAGCAATACTCAAACAATACGAGTGCAAAAAAATTAATCAGCAAACGACTTTCAAATTAAAGTAGGAAACATATTTAGACATTACTTGCAGTCACTTAAATCCTTTTACTATGAGGATATTGATATAGGGAATTCTATTAAATCTAATTAGTCGCTAATAATCACACCATAACATCCAAGCTATTATCTGTATAGACAGGCCATATGGTCCAAATTACAGCCATCAAACCAACAGTGCAAATTTTCACCTGACATCGTTATGTGTGAGCGGACGAGCACGTGGGTAATCCGACAGCCAGTAACTAATGACCATGTAATGAAATCATCCTGGTACACGCTGATGGAACCATGACTTACCAGAGGTATAGGAAAGTGGGTTGCATACTGCAGGTGGCGGAGGAGGTCATAATTTGATGGAAAGATCAATTCCCTTGGTTTTTCTCTCTTCAGCAGTTTCTCACCATTAACTGACATTCTTCGGCTCAGGGAAGGGTTGGCATTCTCACAGGACTCTCCAGGCATGGGAGAAAAAATCTATGTCATGTAAAACAAATATTAGACATCATTCCTGAAGAAAGCAAAGCCAAGCCATTACACCACATACCAGAACTTCACACACAAGATGCTCACAAAATAATAATCAAAAAGATAAGTAGAAATTTTATTAATTTCTACAAAATTAAATCAGAAAATGAAAATCACTCATGAGAAGAGGGAGTGGGGGAGAGTGGTCAAACCAGTAAGAGGACTGGCCATGCAAGCAAACTTAAAAGTGTTATCCTCAAAGGGTTACATTTCCTCCAAAAACACACGCTTAATAATACTTAATACGATAAATCCATAGATAAATATTTCAAAATGTACAATCAAACAATGCTTTTATAAACAGTAAGATTCATGAAAAACACATTACACTGAGAGATGGTAGAAAAATTAATGAATCATAATGCTATTCTTTAGAAACTCGATATGTAGATTATCATAATAAAACTACATCCCCACACTCCCCAGAGAGGATGATCCCAAAATGAAAGTGTCAAAGCCAGTCTGCTTTGTAGAGTTTACAAAGGCGCAAAGCGACCTGCAGTTAGGCTGGCCTGAGACAAAACAACTACAGGCAAGCACTGTGACTTAGGGAGGATGACATTTCCATCACAAGGGGAGTCATTCCAGCACACCAGACAAGAAACAAAAAGATGGAGACAAGCTGGGGAGGGAAGTGTTGGGTTAGCAGCCAATGAGAATCAAAGGTTGAACCTACTGGAAACTCAGAACCAAAGTCACTCTTAAAGTCACTCTTGTCTATTTCGTCAAAAATGTGAGCGGCTCCTGAGCCGAGGCCAATGTGCGCCATGATACTGTGTTCCTGGTAAGTTCCGGGAAAAGAAAGCCATGTTGTAAATGCTGCAGTTTAAAAGCCAGAAGTTGAAACATGACAGTAAGCTTTTCAGCATCCTGTCTGTCACTCTCACTGTCTATTCCTCTAAAAGAAGTTAAAGGAAACTTGAAGACATGCAATGTGTTAGAGTCACAATCTGTCCCCTGTGAAGAGAAGGCCTTAACTCCCATGATGTTTTAAAGGAAGAGCACAGAGCTTCGTCACGTAAACCAGCCACAATTACTTTCACTGAGCTATTCCCAATAATAATATAAAAAATGAGATTCTTAAAGATCTAAGAATAAAATGGGATGTTTTAAAAAACAAACAAATATATCTACAACTTTAAATAAACATAGCATAAGAGTACCTGGCAAATTCATATTTAATAACAGAAATAAAGCTGTATTTTGAGTACTCCCAGAGTGTTACCATTTTCCACTGCTTCTCACTGTCACCTAAATCATTTTATCTTGAAATTTTAAATATCTGGGACAATGTCTAGAATGTCAGAACCTGACAGAAAGCCATACAGTCAAACCCACAGCAGAAATTGCTGCAAAGAACAATTCTACTACCCTGTTTTAGAAAGAGATTAAATTTTGCAAAGAAAATCTGTGTTATTAAGAACGAGGGACTGCCCCTCTGTATGGGGAAGAGTGGTGTACAGAGACCCTCTTTAGAATGAAAGCCCAAGGGGTGCGAGAGTAAAACAAGTTCACCTGTGAGGCACAAAACTAAAAGAAAATTTCAGGCTACACACATATAAGCTAATAGCATATCATTTTAAACTCATGAAAAAAAATTGTGGTCAGTCTCATCTTTTCAATAACTATACAACATAGAAAATTCTAGAAGATACATAATCAAATTTGTCCTTTGTGACTGGAGGGGAAATAAACTTTGTAGGGAGAAAGTAACTAAAATCCAACTGTCTTCCCATCACCAAATAGCCTATCTGAAACTGACTCCCCCAGCAGAGTACTGGGATGCAGTACGGACATCAAGCCCAGGGGTATACCTCCATCTTCATATCATGGTCCTTGGAATAGTGTTCGTCTGCATTCTCTCCTGCAGAGGCAGTGACGGACAGATCTCCTCGCGAGATGAGGGTGCACATGTATGCATCATGGGAGAAGACGTCGTGGCGGATAAACTCACAGAAGAGCAGCACCAAGTTCACAAATTCCACCTTCTCACACTCACTGTTGGGGTCCGCTAGGTGAGAAACAAATTCAGTCAGAAAGTCCTTGACCAGGCAAAAAATAAAAACAAAGAAAAGAGAAGAAAAAATCCTTCAAGGTTTCAGAACATTTTCATTACCTTTCATACGTTCCCATTTGCTGTTTCTTTTTTAAAGTACAGAGGTGACAGGGGTAATAGGGATAGGAAGGGCGGCAGAGGAGCGCACCGGCTGGTTTTATGCCAGCTTAACACAAACTAGAGTCATCAGAGAGGAAGGAGCCTCACTTGAGGAAACGGCTCCCTAAGATCCAGCTGTAAGAAACTGAAAACAACCCCAAACAAAGAATGGATAAAGAAAATGTGGTACAACAGAGTAGTATTCGGCTGTTAAAAAAAATGAAATCATGAAATGAGCAGGTAAATGGATGTAACTTGAAAATATCATTATAAGAGAGGTAACTCAGACCCAGAAAGACAAATATGGTGTGTATTCAATTCTACGTGGATACTGTCTGTTAAGGGAAAGATAATCATGCTACTATCCACAGACCCAGAGAGGCTAAGTAATAAGAAGGGCTCAAAGGTATACACAAGGAAGGGTCCCATTCCCTGGATAGGGGAAATAGAAGATATTTTGTGGGTGGATAGGGTGTGGAAGGGGATGGGAACAGGAAGGATCCGGTGGGGCAAAGAGAGAGCGAGTACTTGAAAGACGACTAAAATGGGGGGGGGCATTTGGGGGCCATGTAGAAACAGAGCACAGTGGAAACTTCCTGAAATCTATGAGAGTGACCCTAAGGAAGTCTCCCAGTAATGGGGAGTATGGGGCCCAAACTGGCCATCTTCTATAAGCAGGTAAGACTCCTAGCACTGGGACATCAACCCAGCCACAAAACCTCTGACCTACAATCTGCCCTGCCTGCAAGATGTGCTGGGGTAATAGTAGTGCAATGACTGGTCAATTTTAGGCCCATTTCACAAGAGAGAGTGCATGCCTGGCACTGCCTGGATGGCCAGGAACCAGAGATTGGACAGACCAGAGATCCAGAATAGGAACAAACATGATTGGCCAAAGAAATAAACAACAACAAAAAAAAAAAGAACAAGGACATCATTCTTAATGATAACCTGCTCCTGCTATACTCATAGATCAAACCATAGCCCAATTGTCATTAGAGAGGCATCATCCAGCAAATGATAGGAGAAGATGCAGAGACTCACAGCCAAACACTATGCAGAGCCAGGGTAACCCATAGAAGAGGGGGAGGAAGGATGGTAGGAGCCAGAGGGGTTAGGGACACCATGAGACCATAGCCCACAAAATCAACTAAGCAGGGCTCATAGGGGCTCACGGAGACTGCATCAGTAATCACAGACCTTGCATAACTCTGAGCTAGGTCCGAGCCCCTCATTACTACAGTCCTCTGTGTCTATGTTATGCTTGTGTAGCTTCGAGTTCTGTGGGACTCCTTAACAGTGGGAGTAATGGGTGTCCCTGACTCTTTTGTCTGTGCTTGGGACCCTTTTTCTCCTAATGGGTTGCCTCTTCTAACCTTGATATGAGGGCTTGTGCCTTGTCTTGTAATTTATTATGCCATGTTCAGTTGTTATCCTGGGAGGGCGGCTATTCTTTAAGGGAATGGAAGAGGAGTGAATCTTGGGTAGTGGGGAGGTGTGGCAGAGGGCTGGGGGGACTGGGAAGAGTGGAGGGCGTGAAAACTGAGGTCAGTGTATAATGTATGAGAGAAGAATAAAAAAATTAATTTAAAAATCCAGCTGTAAGGCATTTTCCTAAATAGTGATTAATAGGAGTGGGCCCAGTCCATTGTGGGTGATGTCATCCCCGGGCTGGTGGTCCTGGGTTCTATAAGAAAGCAGGCTGAGCAAGCCAGTAAGCAGCACTCTCCCATGGCCTCTGCGTCAGCTCCTGCCTCCAGGTTCCTGCCCTGCTTGAGTTCCTGACTTCCTCTGATGATAAATAGAATGTGGAAGTGCAAACGGAATAAACATTTCCTCCCCAACTGACTTTCTGGTCAGTGTTTTGTTACAACAGAAGCCCTAACTAGACAATGAGTGTAACCACAATCATTATACACACATATAAAAATGTCAAAGAAAAAAGTAGTAAGTTCTACTTTTTGAGTTCCATTCAAATATTGAGTGAGGCACCAACGTTTATAAAGCACTGATAGACAGGTTAGTTTCCTTTTAGGTGTGTGTGTATATGCCACGAGTTTATTTGTACACTGGTCCCCTCAGAGGTGAGGAGAGGGTGCAGGATGCCCTGGAGCTGGAGGCACAGATGGATGCCAGCTTCCCTTAAAGAATGCTGGGAACTGAGCCTGGATCCTCTGAAGAACAGTAAGTACCTTCTCTCTAGGCCTGATAGGCAGGTTTTTATTGTGCAGTATTAACTGGAAAATATGGACCCCATTTACTAAACGCAATTCCAAGTTTAATGATAATGGTTCCTGGAAAATAAATGACCATGTACTTCATAATGCAAGCCAAAGCCTGGCTGGATTGCTTTCCTTTTACTGCTAACACAATTTGTGGTTATCTTTAAATACATTAAGAGGGCTGCATCTTCGGGGTATATATGTGCACTATTTCAAGTAAGACTTAATGATAGTTTAAATGCTAAGGAGGCAGGCTTTGGGGGACACCCTATTATGGCTGGTCTGGACTGTAAACTAGATGAGATTTAGCATCATCATGGAAACAATGCTCTGTGCGTGTCTGCAAGGGAGTTTCCAGACTGTGATAAGTGGGAAGCCCCTGAATGTGGGTAGCACCTTTGCGTTGGGCTAAGACACTGGACTGAATCAAATGAAAATGAGCTGACCACCAAGCTTTGCCCTCTGCCTCCTGAATGTGGGTGCAGGATGCCCAGCCACCTCAAGCACCTGGAGCCCAGACTCCCCACCACGACGGACTGTGCCCTCAAGTGCCCTTTTTTCTTTCAGGCATCTCCTCACAGCAATGAGAAGAGTGGCCGATGCCGACTCACTGTGAAGGAGAGGAGATAAAAGGACACAAGGCAGCAGTCAGCTCGGCAGTCTTTCTGCCCCTCAATTCCTAGCCCATCTGTAGAGTTCAGATTAGGATCTCCAGTAACATTCTGAAAGCTTTATATCATACCTTTTGGATGAGCTTAGAAAACTGTACAGCTAAGTCAACAGGGTTAGATTCCTGGCACCATCATTCTCATAAACACCAACCCCCAAAATGAACTCATTCAAAAGCTGATGTACTTCGTTCCCTGAACATCGTTCCTAAGTGTCTCCTCTCATGCTCAAAGGCAGGCAGCCTCCTCTCAGGGAAACTGAATGGGTCTCTCAGATAGAAAATGTGACCCAGAAGAGGCAAAGGACAGACATTCTCCCCAAAGACAACTGAAATGGGTGGAGGCAGTAAATTTGTGCAACTCCCACACAGCCCAAGATAATTTAGGGCTGCCCAGTCCTATGCCTGGCTTTCTGCTATCGGGGTATCTTCTACGCCTCATCTTCCAGTTTCCTACTTTCAGACCATCTGGTCGGCTTCAATACTTGCTTGCCCCAAAGCCAGCAGTTCTCAACCTGTGGTTTGAGACCCCTTTGTGGGGTTGCATATCCAATATCCTGCATATCAGACAGCTAGATTACTATTTATAACAGTAGCAAAATTACAGTTATGAAGAAGCAACAAAGTAACTTTATGGTGTGAGGCACCACTAAGGAACTGGGCAGCATTGAGAACCACTGCCCAAGGCTCTAAGGCCTTCAGAAAATTCAAGGAAAACCTTGCCTTGTCCCAAAGATCAGCAAACACAAGGTCCCTCCACAAGACAGCCATAAAAACATGTACTTAGTTTGCTATTTTACCTTTTTTCCACAAATTTCTCCCTTCCCTCCTATACCTATCATTTCTCACTCTGCCACTTTTGTGTTCTTCTCCATCTTCCATGGGAATACCAAAAAAAAAAATTGCGGGCAAGCTAACACTGCTCACACAATCACTTTTCAAAAACTTTCCACCCTTAGTGCCCCTAAGAGGTGGTTGTTGATTCCACAAACTCACAACTTCCCAACAACAAAGTAGGGCTTAAGGCGATGGAAATATCTCAAGGGAATGGTGGTGCCATGGCCACAGCCACACATCAGCCAGCTCCCTGTAGGCTACAAGGCTATGAAGTATTGTTGCTTTATTTTCCTCTCTTCTTGAATGGAAGAGAAAAATTAGAAGATTAGAAAGCAGCTCCAAAAGCAAAACAGTATCTCACAGCGCACAGCTAAGTATTGCTGGACCCAAATCCCTCTGGGTAAGAGACAGGGGTGGAAGGTGGGGGTGGGGTGGGGAAGGGACTAGTGCATCAAATATAAGGGTACGAGGACACTTAACTTTTACATTTTAAAGTTTTTTTTGATACTTCATTGATTTGAAAATTACTAAACTTACCCAATGAAAAAAATTTATTACATTTTCTTAGTAAAACAGATTATTTCCCATGCTAAGAACTTTAGATAAGATGCAAAGAAGAGAAGGCTCAGCTGATAAAGGAAGGAGGGGGATGGTGAGAGGCAGGGAGGGAAATCCCTCATCTAAAGTGAAATGCCTTTTTTACTTACACAGTGATGGGGCCTGTGTATCTAAAAATCTTAGCAAAACATTCTGGAAAACAGGCAAGCTAGATCCAGCAAGCGAGGCTGAAGAAATTGACTCTTTCTCATCCAGGACTTCCGAGTCGCCACATCTCTGAGGTTAAAAACAAACAGTACAGTGCTTGAGTATAGTTACAACAGGTGATGATCTGCCAGCTCGGATAAACATCCGAACTCTTAGACAATTGAGTGACTGAGATTTCAGTACCATCTGAAGAACACAGGCCACAGTACGTGTCATTTCTAATAGAGGAAACAAGCTCTCCGCAACAGTTCAGCTGACCCAGAGAACACCCCCAGGAACATGGGCTGTGTAAGCTGTAATTTCTGCTCTGCACTGGATAGTAAACTCTGCACTCTTAATAGTGCCCCCACTGAGTTCACAAGACAGTGCAGTTTAAATATTCCTTACTCCTATGCAAAACTGCTGGAAACAGCCTAAGCGCAAGTCTGCTGCTTTCCCTGGGCTCTCTGGCACACGATTATGACTCTGGTTACTTTGTGTTGTGTTTCTGCCAGAAAGATGCATATAGAATGTGTGGTAGGAGCTGTTAACTGAAGAAGCAAACAATTCTTCCAAAAATTTTCTTTTGCTTATTTATCATAATTCAACAAAAGTGTTTCGGGGCCTCCTGGGCTCTCCGTGACTCAGGAAACATCTAGAAACTACTATTTCCTATAGAATTTACTAATCAGAAGATTGTTTAGAATAATTTCTATTCTTTTTGATATTTCTTTGTCTTATTGTCCTATTTTGATCCTTTATCCTTTAACCGGGTTATTAAGACTATTATATTAAAACACTAGTTATTTGATCTATCCTCTATTTTCAAATGTCAAATGTTAATGACACCAATAACAATAGAAATCAATTATCTTAGCCATCTCTAAGAAATACATGTTTAGATATAGGTTTGGGTTACTTTGACTTTGAAACTGCTGAGCAAGCTCTATATGAACCTCTTCAGAATGCTACACATGTGCATATAGATGGATGCATTATAAATGCATTACAATGCTACACATGTGCATACGTATGGATGCATGATAAAACACAGAGAGAAGAGTAAACCGAAAAGAAGAAGAAACCACCTAGAAAGAGTCACAGGTAAATGAGAAATGAGTCTTAAGTTGGTGAGGTCTAGTCAGTCACTACAATTAGCATAGGACAGTCTGTTTATAATACATGGAAGACAGCAGTTGGCTCTTCCTGATTACACCTGAACAGCATCTTCAAGTCCCAATTTCAACAATGTGATCTTTCGTTTTTGATGATCTGCCAACAGGAAGGAAGACATCTGTGAAAGTGTTCTTCACAGGAAGTTACTAGCAGCCCTATGGAGAGCCAGGTCATCTATTCACACCACAACTTGAGAAGCCCGATGCAGAACCCTGCCCAGGATGGACAAGGTCGCTGTTGTCAAGCTCCCGTTCTGACAGCGAGGGCAGAGATGAAACAACAGGCAAATCATCGACTTTCACTGGTGCTGCCGTGAGGGAAACGAAGCAAAACAGTGATGTGGATATGATCACAGGGCGATCAGACTTTCCGTCACCTAGGAGATGTCATGTTACCTAAGGATGTCCCATGGGAAGATGCTTAATGAAATGCGAGTGCTCTGTAGAGAGACAATGGACAAGAAAATGTTCAGGAGCAGAATCTGCCGCCCAGAAGGGACAGCCAGAGAAAAGCCTGAAAACAGAAGTGAGCTGTGTGTGGTGAGAGGACAGACAGCCAAGGTCAGGGTGAGAACTGCAAACTCCAGGACAACAGGCACCACATGCTATAGAGAAGGTGGGTAGGAAGCTCTGTGGGTCTTAGAAAACTCCGTCCGCCTTAGGAGGGGCAAACTATGATCAGACCCATTTACACTACTAAAAGCGCACTCTGGGGTCTGGGGAGAGCAAAGTGAAGCAGAGCTGCATTGGAGGCCAGAAGTCACCAGGGAGCAGCAGCTCACACACATTCCCTGTGCCCACTGGGCTAATATTTACTTTAAAAATGTTCACTTAACCCAGCTGTGGGGGCGCGGACCTTTGATACCAGCACTGGGGAGGCAGAGGAGGGTAGAACTCTGACGTCGAGGCCAGATTGGTCTACAGAGAAAGTCTAAGGACAGCCAGAGCTATACTGTTTTCTGTTTAGAAAAACCAAAAAAGAGAAAAAAGAAAGAGAGGAAGAAGGAAAAAGGAAGAGAGTGAGGGAAGGAGGGAAGAAGAATTCATAAAACATAAATCTCAGTGTCCCAAAATTGGGTTTCTTTGTTCTTTTCAGATGTTAAAATTTAATTTTAATAGATACAGTTCTTAATTATTCTCAAACTCAAATTATTCAGTGTCTACTTAGATCCTACTACGAGTCTTGAGAAGATGACATATCCCTCCCACTCCTTTCTCAAGACAAAGAAAGCTAACATAATACAGATAAGAGCAGTATTTTAAGCTACATCATGCATAAGTAGAGAGAAAACTGGACCTACCTCTGCCTCAATCTCCGCTTGCCTTTTCTCCAAGAGTTTCGCCACGGCCATGGCCCTGTGTTTGCCAGATCGTTTGCAGCTCACGGCCCATTCACATAACAATGTCACCACCGCTTCGTCATTGGGGGCAACCTAATGACCAAGAGAGATGGACCAACCGTATCACAATGATGCAAGCAAAGGCCTACCTAAACCTCGAAGTATTTTTAAATCGTTTTAACTTAAATAGTAGAGGAAAACCTCACTTAGAAAGAAATCACTTAAAATTCACCTTGGCGTGTAAGAACGCCAAGAAAACCAGAGTTTCATTAAAGAAGCCTTGACACTCTAGTATTGAGTTTCACATCCACAAAGGGAAACGACCACTGGACTCCGAGAGCAGCTGTTAAAAAGCCCACACACCTACCTCCACGGTTAGGTGGTCAGCATGTGGACTGATCTGTTTGTCCTGTAATCCCATCAGACTTCGTGATTAGTGAGAAATTAGGAGAAACAAACCATGTGTGGCCCACCGCGCTATAAACCATAACCATGACGAGGGAATGCCAAGCATCCAAAGAACCAAAACTGCAAGCAGACCTGGTCAGCAAAGTGCACTGGCTACATGCAGAAAAGTGTCAGTCCGGGAGTGGACTCCAGCGACTGAGGAGGAGAGGGTTTCAGGGACCCAAGAGACATGAAACATAGATGGTGGGGTTGAGGGGTGACAGAAGAGAAACCGGCCTCTATGTCACGCCTTTGCTTTACAGCAACCATGCCACCACAGCAACCTTCTGGCTACAAGACTGCAGTATTTCTCGTGAGCACACATTATACTAGAAAAAGTGGAGGATCACAGTGTTAACACTTAAGCACAGCACTGGACACTCTTAACAATTTAGAACTCATAAGCTCAAGTACGGTTATGATACAGTTATGAGAGCAATCCCAGGAGGCATAATCACATACATAAACCAAGGCTTATGAACCCTGACATGTATGAGGATTCCAGAATAAAAATGGATGAGGAGCTGTCAATACTAGCAATCCATTCAAATCCTAAACCTCAATCTGCTCTGACACTCCATTTGGAAAATCTTATTTCCCTTTCCTAGCAGGTATCAATTACAAATACTTCTTGGCTAGAGGGAGGACTTTGGGTCCACTCCCCTGCTCAGAGCTGGGATTCTGTCTGGCTTGAACCTGTACAGGCCTGGTGCCTGCTGTCACTGTCTTGTGAGTTCCGACGTGCACCCGTGCACCCGTTACACCCGGAAGACACTGTTTCCCTGAAATCCTCCACCACCTCCGGCTCTTACAATCTGTCTTTTCTTCCACATAGATCCCTGAGACTTAAGATGAGAAGACATTCCATTTAGGGCTGACTGTTCAAAGTCTCTCACTCTCTGCACATTGTCCAGTTGTGAGTCTCTGTGTTATTACCCAGCTCCCACAGGAAGTTTCTCTGATTTGGATTGAGCAATGCACACTTCTACGGGTACAGCAATATGTGATTGGGAGTCATTTTATTGCTTTGTTCATTTAGCAAAATAACACAGTAGGTTTTCTCCTGGGCCTGTAACCTTTCTAGACTCAGGTCCCAGGTCACTCAGTGTCGGACAGCCACACTCCAGGGAAAACCACATGTCCAGGTATAGCTGGCTAACACAAGGAGGAGTTATTTGTTGTTTTTGTTGGTGGTGGTGGTGATGATGGTGGTTTTTGGGTTTTTTGTTGGTGGTGGTTTGTTTTTTTTTTTTTGGATGGGGGTCTTTTTAGGGTTTTTTTTTCCTTACTGGTTTTATTGTTTGCTTTGATCTTCATTTCTTGGGGGAATCTAGATTTTGGATTTGGTAGGTCTTTTGTTTGTTTGTTTTGAGAGAGAGCACACAGGCACACCTGAAGCTGGGTAGGTAGGGAGATGAAATGGATCTGAGAAGAGCTGGGAGAGGGGAAAACAAGATCAAAATATACTATATGAACACATTTTTAAAACTTAAAAAAATGCTCTAAGATTTTTCTCCAATGATTTTTAAATTTCTCTACATATGTGCTGGCATTATTTTGGCTCTAAGTCTCTTAATTTAAAACAAAGGATGGGCTGGAGAGACGGCTTAGCGGTCAAGAGCACTTGTTCTTGCAGAGTTCCTGGATTCAATTTCCAGCATCCCCATGGGAGTTCACAACCACCCATAACCACAGTTCCATGGGATACGGCCCCCTCCCCAATCAATATGGGACTCTGCATCCATGTGGTGCACAGACTATATGCTGGCAACACATCCATACACATAAGATAAAATAAATAAATCTTCTAAGTTTTAAAAAATAAGACAAGGGAAATAATTAAAGTAAGATAAATTTTGATCATGGCATTTAAATTTTTGAAGGCAACCATGAAGATTTTTCTGGGTAAAATCAATGGAATGCAAAAGCAGAGGCGTGAAGGTCAAGTCACTTCAAGAAGCAACAAGTTTGGGTTCAAATTATGAAAGAATTTAAACAGTTGCACTAATAGAAAACTGACAGCAGCAGTTTTAATCTAATCAGTAATGAGCATTATATTCACATTTTTAGTTATCTCCTTTGCTTCTTCAAGATCAGAAAAACACCTATTGTTATAAAGTACAAGTACTTTACTGCTGCAGCCTCAGGCCTGACAATTCAATTTCCTTTATTTGTTATCCTCGCTATATATGATTTTACAGCTAACAGAAATATGCTACAATACATAGGGTACCCTGTGTATGTTCAGAAACATCTCAACAAGGTGAGAAACACTCAGCTCTACTGAAAGAACAACAACAGGA
The DNA here is from genome assembly GCA_004026605.1 of Ondatra zibethicus. Taxonomy (NCBI): domain Eukaryota; kingdom Metazoa; phylum Chordata; class Mammalia; order Rodentia; family Cricetidae; genus Ondatra; species Ondatra zibethicus. Next base: position 54,780 of record PVIU01005627.1, on the reverse strand, counting down.
GAGTCACAAAACTACATTCCCTATTCTGCAAAACAGTGGCTTTACAGTCACCCACTTGGGAATATATCTACAAACAAAGAATCAGTGTAAGTGTGAAGAATGCTCCCCGAGTGCTCCCATGTTGGAATCCTTGGTCACCAGTTGATAGAACTGTTTGGGAAGGATTAGGGGACATGGCCTTATTTTAGGAAGCATGTCACATGCCATGTGATATGGGGGTAGGTTTGAGGTTCCAAAAGCCTATGCCATTCCTAGTTAGCACATTATGGTTGTGTCTCAAGATGTAAGCTCTCAGAAACTGCTCCAGTACCAAGTTTATCTACCTGCTGCCACACTCCTCACCATAACTGTCATGGACTCTCCACCTGAAACTATGGGACCCAGTTAATAAACCTTTCTGAAAGTTGCCTTGATTGTGGTGTCTTGTGACATCAATAGAAAAGCAAGCAGCTAAACCAGTGGACAACCCTGTGAACAATGTACACAAATAACATACAGAAGACTTGGAAGACCGTGAGAAGACAAGCCTGGTCCCAGTGCCTACAGTGCACATGCAAGAGGCTTGGATGCTGTGAAAAGCAGGAAGACATCCTCTACAAATGAGAAGGCAATGCTACTAAAAAGCTGAGCACAAAGGAGAGAGGAGCTCTATAAGGCCGTTCAATGAGGGAACAGCCCTGGAGAGGTTCAGTGTAGGACATAACTAAGAAATTTACATTTTGATGTCTCAATGCTCACAGCGTTTTAATCTAGATGGAAGAACTACAGTTTCATCTGATACTTTTACAGTACAAAAGAAAAGTATTATTTTAAAAGAGAATGGACCTGGGCCATGAAGGAAAATTATCCTGATAAAATTATTGTTTATCAGGCTTTCTGATAAACAATAATAAATGTAATAGATGGGAAAGCCCTACTCAAATGCAACAAAAGTCAAATACCCTACTATAAACTTTGGATATAACCCCTACTCTCATGACTACTGTGTATCAGACATTGTGCTCTGCCCTAATTATGTGTGATCTCATTTCACACAGAAGTCTGAAAATGGTTATTGTTCAAGATATGGTGAGAAATAAAGACCAGCATCCTTTGTCTATCCCAGAACTAACCCCCCAAACTACCAAACTCTAAATCACCCATGACTGGCCACAAGGTAACCCCACCTCTGCTTGCTATTTACAAGCAGCTGGTATCAACTGAAGCACATTCCAGATCCTGAAGAAACAAATCCTTCATTAAAATCCAAGTTCATTCTGTATAACTTTAAAAAACAAACAAAAAACTAACAAAAAGAAAAAAAACAACTATACCACTATTCAGGTCAGAAAGCTGGGTTTCATCTTTCTCCAAAACCCACACCCCAACTATAAATGCCTTGGCCACCCATCTCCTGTTGCACCTGAGTGACCCTGTAGTTCTCCTGAGCTCCAAAGAACTGACTTCAACTCTATAATGAGGCTCAGCGATCCTTGCTGACCAGAGAGATTCTAAGAATGCATTTAGGTTGTTCTACAACCAAATTCTTAAAAACTTGCTGTTGCAGGGATGCCCCTCTGTATGCTATGAACATGTTTTATTATCATTGGTTAATAAAGAAACTGCTTTGGCCTATGGCAGGGCAGAATATAGCTAGGCAGGAAAGCCAAACATATACAGGGAGAAAGAAGGCAGAATCAAAGGAGACACAAGTAGCTACCAGAGAATCAAGATATGAAGTAACAAGTCATGAGCCTCATGGTAAAATATAAACTAACAGAAATGGTTCATTTAAATTGTAAGACCTAATTAATAATAAGTTTGAGCTAATAGGCCAAACAGTATGTAATTAATTAATATTAAACCTCTGAGTGGTTATTTTAAACGTGGCTGTGGGACCAAGCAGGATGTGAGACCTCCAGTTACAATAGAATTAATCAAAAATTCATGCAAAGTGGGACCAGGTAGGATGAGAGACCTCCAGTTACAACAGCATCAATTAAAAATTCATGCAAAGTAATCTTATACAAGTACATAGAAGGCAGAAAATGCAATTACAGTTCACATAACTACGGGGGCCGCACACTGGTGTTTGAACAGTAAATGTAAGAAAGCTACACAGCAGTTTTAAAACTGGAAACCTTCCTTAACAACATACTCTATAAGTAGTGCCCATGCGGGATGATGTTATTAAGTGCAATGCCGGCTTAGGCTAAAGAGAACCTTTTCCAGAACTAATGTTTTCATCGAAGGGTTAGAAAAGGGTGTTATGAAACAGGTGGACCCAGTATTTCAACTGCTTGCTTATTCATTTAATATCTATTGAACACGTTCTTATTGTGAGGTCCTCTTCTAAACACTGAATATAAATGCATTCTCATATTTTATTTTAGAGGAAAAGAGATAGGTAATATCCTTATAGATATTATTTCTATTATAGCCACACAATCTTTAAAATGTTCATATAATTTGTTTCAGTAACTCAATCTCTAGGGAAAAACGATATGGGAAAAAATTTAAATGATAAAAGAAAAGTGTGCTCCAGGCATCTGCAGGGTATGCCACCAAACTGATGCTCCTGCTGATCCCTGCCTCAAGAACTGGCAGTGACTTGGGTAATAAAATAGATCAAAGAAATGTGGGATGACTTCAAAGGCAGACAACAGTGCATACAGAAAGTTCATGGGTCTTCAATAAAGGAACTACAGGAATGTTTAGGGGTGGGGAGCTGCTTCTGGAGGCGGTAATGGGTAGGTTTTCATACTGGTATAATTCTAAACATTTACAGCATTCACCTCTTAGCTTTTCAATACACACAAGCAAACAGGGCACACAAAAATGGTGGGTAGGGGAGCTCAACCTGAACCATAGCACATAAAGGTAAGGGCAGGGAAAAGTGTGCTAAATTATCAGGTCAAGCCCTAGCACCAATTAAAATATGTAATCAGAACAATAGATATTACTTAATTCCCAGTCAGACTGAGTATATACTACATGCCTTTTTATCCCAGCACTCAGGAGAAAGAGACAGGCAAAGCCATTTGAGTTCTAAGCCAGCCTGGTCTATGAACTGAGTTCAGATCAGCCAGAGCTACAGACTAAGACCCTGTCTCAAAAACAAAAACATCAAGATGGTGAAGACAATGAGGAGGAGGAAGGAGAAGGATAAGTGATAATTTCTGGCCAAAAGATTGGATTAGAAATAGAGAATGTTTACAAATGGGGCTTAGAGGCTCTTACTGTTTTACATGCATAAATTCTACTCTTCATTCTAAAGTAGCTGTTGCTATTCTCATTTTACAGATAATTAGGAAACACGCACCTGCTGTTGATGCTCAACCCTACAAGGAAGCAGGTCCTAGGAAGCTGCAGACCAGTCAACCACTACAGTCTCTGGACTAGCCCAGCTTTCACCTCTAACCTGACTTAACATGCAGGAGTGAAAAACAATGGACCACTGAGGCCTTTGATACAGGTGTTAGACAACAAAGAACACTGAGGTCTTGAGGCTTTGACACACAGGAGATGGATGTCAAAGAAAGAACTACTGAGGCCTTGAACGTGCAGGAGATGGACAACAAGGAAGGGAGAACTGAGGCCTTTTTTCTTTCTGCAATGACTGCTCACACAAGAGCAGGAGCCCGACTCTCTAGTTTGTTCAGACATCTACCGCAGTGTGTCAGGCAAAGAAGGTTCAACAGATGTTTTTTAATCGAGGGGTAAAGCAACACACTATATTACATGGAACCAAAAAAAATGTTTGTAAGTGCACTTAGCATGAGAAAATGTCTGACTTAATCCAACAGATGATTGAGTACAAAAAAGAAATATTCCTATTCCTTGCTCACTGGGTCAAGGATGAGGCCCTTAACATTATCACTTAGAACTACTAGTACTTCCCAATTAAACTACTCAGCTAGAGTCAGGGAATAGGTAAAAAGAAAGAAATATTTGAAAGAATATGAACATTACTACAGTCCACATAAACAATTTTACTTCCAAATCAGAATTAACTGCAAAACTATTAAGACCAATCAAGAGTTTGGTATCGTAAACAGAACAAATGTATAATATGCAAAAAGGAATTGACAACATTAAATAGTAAAAGAAAAATTTAAAGCAACTGCAGAATATCACAGAATATATTCCCAATTATTTCATCCTCCACTTTGTCATAGATAACTATCAATACACACAAAGATGCCTAAGAAATCACACAAAGACATGAATCAAAGTTAACAGTAGTTATTCCTGGTATGAGAGAGAGTGAGAGAGAGAGAGAGAGAGAGAGAGAGCGCACTACAACACGTTCTTGTCCAATGTTATAATATGCCAAGATTTTTATAGTTAAGCTGAAGCCCTAAGCTGAACTTGTCAAATGACTAAAAGCAACCAGGCTATACAGCTGAATAGCAGACCCTAGCCATGTGATTCAAGAGATAACTCCTAAGCCTGCCAGGCAGGAGAGTATGACCACAAGACAAAGTTATGGGTGGAAAGAAACTTAAGATAGATAAGGCATCCATGTACAGTGTATGTTTCAATCATAAGAAATAGTTTCTATAATGGGAAGAAACAAAATCCAGCTCTCATAAAGGCTTCACTAACAGCACTGACAATGTGGACTGGTGAGCGTGGTGCACACTCCTAGTGGCAAAGGTCCAACTGTTTCAGAAACACAAATCATATTTTACGATGCCACCATTTCCAGATTGAGCACATGGCAATCATGAAGAAAGTCTTCCAACAGAGACGGCTCTATAAACAAGCATCTAATCAGGCTTTGGGTATCATTCATTAGCCTCAGAGTCTACAGCAAAGCAAACTAGGGATCCTCTTTGTTTGCACAAATATAGGAAACAAAATGTCAACTCAATCAGATGCTGGCTTCCTGAAGAAATCAAAAGACATCTGGTGTGCTTGCTTGTCATTTTTAAATACTTAGAAATACTACCTAGATTCTACAATGATATCATTACAGGGAACAGAGAAATAAAAGAAAGTGACTGGCTACCATAAACAACAAATGACTACAAGGACTTGAGGTCGGACACAAAAGAAAGCTCTCAATAGTTCATTAATTGCAGACTAAAGGGATGTACTTACATATGAAATCAAGCATTTAACATCAAAAAATTGTCACATATGAAAATATTATTTGGAGAACAGCACAAATAAACCATTCAGACTGACACACAAGAGAATAGCAACAGCCAAGAGTGGTCTGCAAGCCGAGACACATATGGGGCACAGAGTGAATGTCTAGTTAAGTCAGAGACGGTCTAATCACTCAGACATGAACCACTGTACAGGGTCACATTTCCAAGCATAGCATTTTTAAGCAGAATAATCATCATATAAGGCAATTAAAGTACGGACTGTCTCTGGTAGGGTTAGAGGGGGACCCAAGGGCTATGGGGGAAAGACAAGAAACAGCCATGCCAGCTGGTCACACCCATGTGTGCACCTCAGAGGGTTAGTCAGCACACCTGTAGAAAGGCGCCGCCTGATCGAATCTCTCCTGCAGCCGCCTTCTGTCCACCTCCCTTCCTATCCTAGTCACTAATAATAGTTTGGAGCATTCAGTGAAAATGCATTTAGCCATATATGCGAGACACGATGTCCAAAGTGTATAAAAGCCCCAGTCCTGTGACACTGGGCTCGTGCTCACTGACAACCATCTGCAGATGACTGGAAGCACCATAAGTTGCTTCCTGATTAGAGGCCTTGGGGTCCCATTTCTTGGACATGAAATCTGGCTGCATCTCAGCCAAAAAAAAAATCCTTTGGATTGGTTATGTAACATGCATGGCATTTATTATACCTATGGACATTTCCATAAGCATATTTTCCAGAGATATTTTAGACGCCTGTTTTGTTGTTGCTGTTATTTTCCTGAGGGGTGGAGTGATAGAGGAAATTTTCTTAATCTTACATCCTTTGGATCAGTGTTGACAATCTTTAGATTTTGCAATGGCCCAGAAACTAAAGGTTTGAAGCACAAGATGAAGACAGCACGTCTGTCGGTTCTGACAAGAAATGGTGCAGATAGGAAAATGAAATGAAGACAACCCTTTGGAACATCTGAACAAGTCGTTTATCACACTGGGATGAAAATAATTTTTTCCATCCTTTACTTAATTATCATTTATATAATACAAATGGAGAAAACAGAGCCCTAGGAAACAGAATCACTGAAGTCGTGTGGTGAGAATTATAATTGAAAAATAAATCCTTCCAAAGACCTTGAAAAGCGAGTATCTCCCATATTTACAATAATTGAAATACAATACTTAGTTTCCAAAAATCACTGTATGGTATAACAAACCATATTATTCATGTTAAGGAAAATGAGAGTAACATGTAAATAAGAGAAATACAAATTTCGAACATTTTTATTTGGTTATTTGCTCTACTGTCTGACAAACAAAGTTGCATAGCCATGAATACAACCACTGCGGTTAACCAACAGTACCATAGGAAGTGGATTCTAGTAGCAAGGTACCACTGTACACACAAAGGAAATGATGCCAAGGGAATTCTCAAAGAAACAAAACTAGCAGCAGAACCAGATTCAAAACGCACTGCAAACTGGCATAAACTGCATGGAATAAATAAATCCACACTGTTCAACCTCAACACCTGCCCTTTCTATGCACAGCTCTACATGTCATGCCCCTTAGTCCCAGCTGTGTGAAATGGTGAGAGACTAGAGGTTCAAGGCACTCTGGAGCGATAGGGTGAGCTCTCGGCTGACTCTGACAACTAAGTGAGACAGTGCCTCCAGGTTTAAAGGAATAAACAGAGGGCCGGAAACACAGTTCCATGATATGGCACTTGCCTAGCATGTGTGAGGCTCTGAATTCAATCCTCGGTACTGCAATAATCACAGTTTACCATGCTAAAATTATCAAAGAAGCTTGAAGAAACAGATTACTCCTACATGTAAATGTGCCAATATCGGTATGTAGGACATTATTATAGCCATCACAAAGGTTGCCCCAGTTACATCTGACACTGATCTATTCTGCTTTACTGTTAGGTGAAATGATTTCTAACAAGAACAATAAAGACTCAAATCTATGAGCTGAGTGTGTTTCTATGCTCCCACTAATAAACTGGGTGTGAGCTTGGATAATTCAAAGAATAAAGACTCAAGTCTATCAGCTTAGTGTGTTTCTATCCTCCCACTAATGAAGTGGGTGTGAGCATGGATAACTCTGAGTGTGTTTCTATGCCCCCACTAATGAACTGGGTGTGAGCTTAGATAACTCTGAGTGCGTTTCTATGCTCCGACTAATGAACTGGATGTGAGCTTGGATAGTTGAGTGTGTTTCTGTTCCCCCACTAATGAACTGGGTGTGAGCTTGGATAACTCTGAGTGTGTTTCTATGGCCAATAATGAACTGGGTGTGAGCATGGGTAACTCTGAGTATGTTTCTATCCTCCCACTAATGAACTGGGTGTGAGCCTGGCTAACTCTTCTCTGATCACTGATTTTCTCATCTACAAGATGTAAAAATAAATTCCACAGGCCAAAGAAAACTATAATACAATGACACAGGACAAAAGGCAGAACCTAGGGCATAAAAGGTACTTACATTTTTTAAAAAAAAAAAAAGTTAGTAAACAAGACTTGCAGACACCAGGATGACACGCAGCTGTAACTGTAGCATTCAGGCAGAAGAATAACAAATTTGTAGCCCATCCAGGCCACATTGCAAGTTCCAGTCAATCATGGGCTACACAGCAAGACTATGATGAAAAATAATTTTTAAAGCATTTTTTAAATCCCTGGTGGCTAGAGGGATGGCTCATCAGTTAAGAGCACCTGCTGCTCTTTCAAAGGACCAGAGTTAGACTCCCAGCACCCACCACCTCCAACCCCAGCTCCAAGGGAACCAACTCCCTCTCTGGCCTCTGCAGGAACATACCTGTGGCATACACACACAAAAATAAATAAATAAATAAACCCTAAGGAGTCTTTGGCCAGTGAGATGGCTCGGTGGGTAAAGGTGTTATTCCACGAAGCCTGACAACCTGAGTTCGATCTTGGAGAGTCACATGGGGAGAGAGAATTGACTCCTTTGTCCTCCAGTCTCCACACGTGTGCTACAAAACGCATACACACACATGTCCATACACACAATAAATAAAGGTTCTTTTAAAAGAGAACTTGGAAAATCCCAAGTTCTTCCCATCTCTTTTGCTTCCAGGCCATAAAGTGATTGGCTTTAACCACCATGCTCTCCCACTATGTCATGCTGCCATGACACAAGCACAAAGCCACAGGGCCAACCAGTGACGGGCTGAAGCCTCTGGAACTGTAGGCCACTAGGAAATCTTTCTGCAGCTTGTCAGAGGGCTCAGCAGGTGAGGTCACTGCCACTAAGACTGAACACTTGGGTCGGATCCCCTGGCTCCACAGGGTAGAAGGGAAGAATCAACCTCTGCAAGTTAAGAGATCTCCAAAAGTGCACCACAGACAGACACACTGATAAATGCCAATTAATGCAATATAAAATTGAAACTATGTATTTCCTATTTACTCACTGTATAAATGTCTGGACACAGATTTTGTTTACCCCAACTGTTAATATCAATGACATTTAGCTAATGAATTTAAGAAAATGTTAATTCTAAAAGATCCGTGGGACTCTTGAGTGGAGTAGGAAATGTGACATTCTGAAGCACAACACTGGTCCTGCCAAACTGTGATGAGCATTAATAGCCTCAGTATACATGGACCTCAGCAGGAAGCCATCCACAAACATTTCCCTTGTTTTACAGGTAGGAACCCTAGGCTGCTCCTGCAAAGCTCATGTGTTAATAGGCCCCTGCTGGTGGTGCAATTGGATGGTGCTGGACCTTCAGGAAGTGGGGCCTGATGAAGAAAGTATCTTTAAATAAACATCAGGACCCTGGCCCATTCTTCCCTCTCCCTCCTGCCTCCTTCAGCTCCATGATGACTCAGCTTCAAACAATGGAGGTGAAGAACCATGGAACAAACCTCAAAAGTCACAAGCCAAGATATCTTTCCTCAGTTAGGCGGTCTGCCATAGCGGTGGAAAGCTGACTGGCATATTGATGGATACAGCACTTAACTATCTTGACTGATACTTTTAGAAAGTGACTTGTTTTCCTTCTATTAACAAAAACCAAAAGAGCTTAAGCATTTGCATAAACATGATCTATTGTACAGCACTGAGCCACCTCACCCTAGATGCCACCCCCGACCATGCAAGTGCTTCTTTACTGTGGATAAATACGTTACAAAAAACAAAAAACTAAAATATCCACATGAAGAAGGAAGAAGGAAGGAGGAGGAGGAGGAGGAGGAGAAGGAGGAGAAGAAGAAGAAGAAGAAGAGGAGGAAGAGGAGGAGGAAGAGGAGGAGGAGGAGGAGGAGGAAGAAGAAGAAGAAAGCGAAAAATCCCAACAGACCCTGGCTGAGGCTTATGGCTGAGTAGGCTGTACAATGGATATTTTTGCATGAGTCCATCAAAGCTCCAAGATGCCCAGTATAACCCGTCATATTACATCCATTTCTCCTGTGTTACCTGCCTCCCTTGATTTACGAGTCACTAAGAATAGTAGTTACTGCTATCTAGTACCTAGGTACATGACAGGCACCACAAATGCTTAGTGCCGCACTAATCATGGTGTCACCTCATTGTACATCATCCAGGAATGAAATGCCCCTTTACACATGTAAGCACATTATCCATGGGTACCCGCAAAGCCTGTTGATTTCACAGCTGAGGGGCTTTCTGTCATCCATGCCCCTGCCTCCACTTGCAAATCCCTTCTTGTCTGATTCTACGCCAACTGTAAAGTGGATACACATTTCATTAATCTAAGCACCCCTCTCCTTCAAAGCAAATCCTAGAGGTGTATCCTCCTCCCCAGTACTGTACCAGTAGTCTTTTAATGAGCACAAAAACCCAAAGTGAGAAATAGTCACTGGCCACATCCTCAGAACCCAGGCATGAAGCCAGGGACTAAGGATGTGCTGGGAGGCACAAGACACAGACTTCGAGATCATAGAGCAAAGGTCTTAAAAAGGCAAGTGTGCACCAAGCACAGCCAAGGAGGAAACAAAGCTCTTGTATTGTACTTTTGATGACAGTAATCAAGCAGAGTGCCTAAGCCTAGTGGATTCAAGAGAAGTAAAGTACATGCTAAACTTGAGACTTTAGTTACCCCAAAACTCTAAACTTTGAGCTCAAACCGATATGAGACAAATATCAACAAGAACCATGTAGGGCCTGTGGTTTGGGGTTGGTGGTGATACTAGGAGCAGGGACGGAGGAAACGCCCATGATGCTACAGTTCTGAAGCTCTCTGCCTGGTGCAGCTGGCCTGGTTTTTCCATTACTCAGTACAAAGTCTGTTTCCTGGGATCCCAGAAAAAGAGGTGAAAAGTAGCTTTCCCTGCCCGCTTTGGACCGTCCCTTTTATCCCTATCCCTGAAGCACCCAGAGATGCAGCCGCCCCTGCTCTCACATCAGCCATAATCAAGGATAGAGGCCAAGAGGAAGGAAGTGGTCCAAGAGCTCTGCAAAGCCGAGGGGCCCTCCCCACCCAGTTGCTTGGTGATGATGTCACCATAACCGACTCACTTAGTAATTGGAAGCTGAGGGCCCCACAGACCACTGCGACTCCCCTCCTGCGGCTACTGGGCCCTGACACTCCAGCTCATCACGTGGTAGGAAAGGATGTAGAGCACTGACCAACTTAAAAGAAACAAATGCCCTAGACGCATGCATCTGCAGCTTGGAAGTAAAGCTGCATTCAAGCAGGCATAGCACAGACCTGCTGCTTGGCCTACAAAGCTTATATACAAATCCTGCTGCTCCATTTCTGCCAAAATGTTGGCTACCCAGACCACAGCTAGTCTGTGAACAGCCTCTTCATATAAGCGGTTCTCACACCAGTCTACACCGCATGCCTCACCACTGTCAAACAGTCTCTGAGCTCTGAATTAAACTCTAGCATTTCTTTATTTTATACTACACAGAGTGGAAAATTACCAAACACAGAACTTGGGGGGGGGAATATAAAGGGTTTTGAAGACAATTCCCTGCCTCCTTTGCCATAGCACTCACTCTGACACAGGCCCAGCAGGTCACAGCGGGTCAAGGGAAAGAGTAAGGGAAGGGTACATCCCGTGAGCTACTAGTGAAAGCGCGCCTCAGGCCTGGGCAGTGTCAGCTCGTCTCATCACAGGCAGGACCTGGTCTCAAGCATCCTTGTCTGTGCATTCGATTTTCTAATGAGCTTTCACTGATGCTGAGACTGATGCTGCACTTGCATCTGGACAGGCGTTCTCCCATCTCCTACTAGAACTAGATTGCCCCCTTAGTCATTCCAAATGGCAGAGAATGGAGGGGCTGAAGCTTCCACAAATGGTATGGGGAGGAACAGTCCCAGTAAAAGAAAACCTCAGACCACAGAGTCTAGAGGTCTGTATCTACCATCTAACATGCTATATCAATCCTAGACAAATTATGAAATCAAGAAAAAGGGAAGTGTTTTAAAGATTCAGGAGATAGGGTTCTGAGTCTTAGCCAACCATTCAATATATTCTGTCTTACCAGAAAACAATTACATCCTGTTGGTTCTTCCAACAGAATATAGGCAATAGCAAATTTTGGAATATGCTTATAATCTGTTTTATAATCTCAAAGTATTCACGGTCAAGCATTATGTAATTATGAAAGAACACCAGGCACACGACTATGAACAACTTGCTCTAGGCCACACAGCTATCATTCAACATTCACATGTAGATTCCAGAAATATAACAAGTAATCTCTGAGCCAGGCATGGTACATACACCTGAAATCTCAGCACAAAGCAGGCATGGCAGGAAGAGTTTGAGTTCAATGTCTGCCTGAGCCACAGAGTAAGACCCTATCTCAAAATAAGAAGGGTGAGGAAGGGGAAGGTAAGATAGGAGGGAACGGAAAGAATAAAGGGGGGAGCAAGAGAAACCCAATAAAAAGCAAATGGAGAAGTAAAAGACTTCTCCACTTATGTATATGTATGTTTACGTCACTTGCAAGCCTATGCATAAATGATTACCTTAATATAAATGTACAATAAATATTAAAGCCATATTTTTAAATGTTAATGTTAAATTCTATAGAAGCAGCTGTCCATCCAGGTATCCTCACAATATTAAAAAGTATCGTGAACTAAAGGCTAACAATACCACTTTTGTCTTACTCAAAAGTAGCACATTAACCACAAGACCACTCGTGTCTCTTCACGGAATGTAATCAATATTTGATCTAATTACTGCTCAACTAAGCCAACTCTTGCATTCCCCCAAATTGCTACATCCAGGACTCGGTCTAGGGCCCACATTGCCCTCTAGTGGCAAGTACTACCACACAGGCACAGCAGAGAATGCCTTCCTCAACTGGAGGCTCAAACTCTGCCCTGCTTTCTCAGATAGGTCCTGCTGTGGTCTGAATGAGGATATCAGAGGTTCACATGTTTCACTACTTGGTCTCCAACTTGTGGTGATTGGGAAGGTGGAACCTTTTAAGATGCGGAAAACCTTGCTGGAGTAAATGTCACTGACTTTGAGTTTTATCACCTGGCCCCATTTCCTGTTCTGTCTACTTCTCCTGTGGAGAAGAAACGCCATCACTCTGCTTCTGGACTCCTATGCCAGCCACACGCTCCTGCTGCCATGTCTTCTGCCTGTCACAAACGGCAGGAACCCTGCTGCATTGTCAGCCAAAATCAGCTCTTTCTTCCATAACTTGCTTTTTTCCAAGATATTTTATCACAACACAAAACTAATTAATATAGATAAATAGATAACATATTTTAAAGGAAATTCTCAACAGAACTAACTCTACGACCACACTAATCATTTTTGTTCATTTTAAAACAGAATAATAAGCTTTTTAGGATTTAACCTGAGAGAGTTCTTGGACCCAGTGGCTTGTTTCTGGTACCTGCTGTGAAGTAAACAGGCTTCTCAGAGAGTCCTGGAACAATAGGATTTTATTCAGAAACACTGTAACATAATCTCTGCCTTTAGTAAGGCAGCCTCCCTAACACTTAATTTTGCAATTGCTTGTGGGTAATTTGAGTTTCCCATGAACGACTGCAGCAGTTCTCAACCTGTGGGCCATAACCCCTTTGCAGGCTGTTTATCAGCTATTCTACATTATTAGATATTTACATTATGATTCATAACAGTAGCAAAACTACACTTAAAAGGTAGCAACAAGAGTAATTTCAAGCAACACAAGGAACTATATTAGAGAGTCACAGCAATAGGGAGCTTGAGAGCCACTGGAATAAGGCTTTAATTTTTTTTCCTTAAAGATTTATTTATTTTTAATTTATGGGCATGAGTATGATTTTGAATTTATGTTTGTTTGTGCTTCACGTGCATCCCTGGTGCTTGTGAAGATCCCAAGAGGTTATTGGACCCTTACAACTGGAGTTACTAATGGCTCTGAGCGGCCATGTGGGTGCTGGAAACGGGCCCTCTAGAAGAGCAGCTGACCTTGCAAACATCTGAGGCAGAAGCCTTACGTCAGGACAGCACAGCTGAAGAGTTCTGGATGGATTCAAACAAAACACACAGAGCAATGCTGGCACAAAACCTCAGCATTGCAGACAACTCACATCTACATGTGAAAATCTCAGTGTTCCTAAACCTCTCCTCTACTACACAGATGGAGAGCTCCCATCTTTGGGCACAGCAACACCACGCCCCATGCCTCCCCGCAGAGAGCTGACAATCACGTGGACTCCTCTGCTTTCCTATGGACGGAACTCATTTCTGCAGAGACTCCCCAAAGACAGAAACTCCACCCAATGTGCGCCATGCTTTCAGTACGCTGCTCCTTTGTGGATCCTACGGTCTTGAACCTGCTTCTGAGAAGAAGATAATGGCTAAAATGGTTCACAAACTATTCCAGCGGAGGAATGCTCTGGGATGTGTGCCTGGCAAAGAAAGCATTTTGGCTTTCTTCATTGTTTCAGCTCTTCTTTCCACAACCCTAGGAACAATGCCAAGCTTAAAAGAACCAAAGAGACGTAAAAAGTTAGCTACATTATTTCCTCTGAAAGTTTGCTAATACTTACCTCAGCATTACTTTGCATCTAACACAAGCTGCATATAGGAGGAGCATTTTTTTCATTATAAAAATACTTTTATTTCTCTGAAGACTCAGAAAGAAAAGCAGGCTTTGAAAATTTTATATTTTATATACAATTTAAATTATAAAATTTAAATTTATATTGCAATTCACTAGAAAAAAAATCTTTTGATAGGAAAAAAATTAAAATTATAATTGTTATGACTATTCAAAGACCATGCCCATATATAGCCATGTGCTGCCCTCTGCTGTGCTACAGACTAAATTACACCCCCAAACTAAAGCCATATATCTATATAAAGTCAATCATTAGACAAGCAATGTACTAAAACCAAAAGGCAGAAGATGAGAAAAGATAAATAAAAGTTAATAAAAGATTTCCCCATCAATATATTAAGGGAGCTCCAACCCAATGTGTGTTTTACTATAATAACGATGAGTCACCCTGGTCCCAGAAAAGAAAGATTGGCAATGTGCAGGCTTTTATTAGACATACATCATAGTAAAGACGTCACATTTACTGAATGAGAAGAAAACAGGACAAGAAGGAAGAAAAGTAATATTAACTACCTCTTGGCTATCTTTGTTTTGGTTCGCCCAGAAAATTTTATGATAGAGCGTCTCCATCGAATTGCTGGAATCAGTGCGGTCAAAGCAATGACGGTCCAAGACTTCTAGTGTGTGCAAAACCCGACTAATAGTCACCCCTAGATGCAGAAATTAAAAAAGAAATTAAATAAGGCAGAGTATTAGGGCATTAAAAACACCACTACACAAGGGACAGAGCTTTGTAACTCTCAGCAGACACTATCAAGTAACTAAACTAGACATTCTAGGCAGCCAGTAGCTAAAGGCCTAAAGCGCCCTCATTCCTGAGTGCTTTACCAGCCCGAGGAAGACAACATAAAGCTGACCTCTCTTCAGTGGGATACTGTACCTGCTGTTGACTCCTGACACTTGTCAAAAGACCACCGGACCTCTACTGCACGGCCTCGCTGCTTGATTTGCTGTTCTACCTCATAAATCCTTGCCCGAACCTGGAAGATAAACACATCAAATTAACTTGTACTTGGAATCTCTGAACGACTGCCTAAAACATGTCTAGGCTTCTATGTGACTAGATTATCCTCTGGTGACTATCTTTACTGTATCACAGGAAACTTAAGTTCCTGCATGAGCCATGCATTTTTAACTTTACAAGTGATGGTTTGATTCAAAAGAAAATGCTTATAAAAAATGCCTGGGGGGGAATGTAACGAATGAAATTTCTTCACAATGTAAGGCAAGGCAGAGTTCGAATATCTCTGAGCCACTGGTCTAAGCAGAAAACAAATGAGCAGAGCTTCAGTTACTCAAGGAAACAGCTCAGTGAAAGGCAAGCGTCTTGTGCTAAGTATCAGTCATAATCCCGAAGCTGAATCCGCATTACATCGTAAAGCAAATAACGCAGCACAAATAAAAATACATAACAAATACTAAACATCACAAGCTATTATTCCAGGGCTCACGGTCGGGATCAGACTCTTCCCCAAAACTGCTGGGGTGGCAGAACACTCTATGAGCATCTGTGTTTCAAAAAAAGTCCAGAAAGATAAAAAAAAAAAAAAAAAAAAAAGACCTAGAGTCATGGCAGAGCTGGGACAGTCACTATGGTATCTCAGGTGGCCCACCATGCCCAGGTGCTTCTGGGAAACGAAAACATTCATAAAAGCAATGAAGCAAATGTCTACCTGCTGATTGAAAGCCGTATTCCCACCCGGCATGGGGAGGCTGGAAGGGGCAACCTGCAGCAGATCCAGGGGAGAGCCTGGGTTTGCGATCTTATTTTCATGTGTGGAATAGTTCCACACCAAGGCACTTGGGCAACACAGAGTGACAGTCTAGAAACAAAGCAGGAATATCCCAGACATTTAGAGGAAGGAGAAAAGTAATAACAGCAACTTCAATATAAAAAAAATGGCAGCAGGTTTCCTACAGATGATCTTAAAATACAAATGTCATTTCCCATTCTCAGCTACCCAAGTGGTAAGACAAGACTTATGAGTCATCAACACAGCTACCGAGAAATTAGTGGGATTCATTACCTAACACTCCAACAGAGGAAATGTAGGAGGCTGAGTAAAATATAATATTTGTTACTTTCGAATGAATTTTTATAGTTAGGCAAAAAGAAATACAATTAGAATATTAATTGCTAAGATTACAATTTTTTATTGTTTTTTAAAAACTCTTAAACAGTGTGTCTTAAAGCTTAACAAATGCCCAGCAGATGCACCCCTCACAGGAATCATCCAGCGTTTCCATAAAAGTCTGGACAACAAATATTTCCAGCTTTGCAGGCCACCTACAGTTTCTGCCACATATTTTCCTTTGGTGATTTCAGTTACACAATAAAAATGGAAAGCCTATTCTTGGCTCGCAGGCTAGATCTGGCCTAGAGACTAACTCCCCCACCTGTACCCTAAACTTTTGTGGACACTGTTTTTAAGCTCAGCCAGATTGTACGAAGCAGTTCTTCCAAACATCACACCTGTTCATGAGCCAGGTGTTGCTGGCTTAGCTTTATCTCAAAAACGCCAATCAAAAAACAAATAAATAATGCTTCCTGTATCTCAAGGCTGGCTCTGAGAATGGAATGGCTTCATATGTTACCACTTAACACAGTGCCTAAAACCAAACTTAATACAGTGTGAAAGACATTTAGAAAGGGCAGGACCATGACAGCGGTTTTGCTCCTTGCTTCTGTTTCCAGACTATAATTTCCTGCTGTTCTTCCACTGTATAGCCAACCCTCCTATTCTTCTTGATGGGCTCTCCTCAACATCTCTCAGCCATATGTGCCTTTCAGATCAGTAAGTCATTTTTCACTAGGAGCTCTGTGGGCAGCCTCAACCCACCTCAGGTCTGCCCTCGTCTTCAGAACCAGAAATGTACCCATCTCTTGAGCATATCCACAAGTAGAAGAACAATCCTGGCATCTTTTGGCATTCGTGAAGTACTAGCTCTAAGGCCCCTCTCCAATATCTAAATTCACAGATGCTCAATCTCCTGTCTAAACTTACATAGTATTTGCATATAATCCATTCTGTCCCCATGCATCCTCCGAATCACCTTAACATTACATCAACGGCATGTGAATAGCTGCCACACTATGTTAGTTTGGAAATAAGATAAAAATGTCTATGCACACTCAGTATACACACATAAGTCCTCTGACCCTTTTTCTATGCTATACCCCACCCCACCACCACCCCATCTCCTAGTCAGAAAACCTTTCCACTGAAACTACAAAACACTGACAAAGGTCCCTGGCTTCAAAGTGAACAAAACGTTCCCTTTTGAACCACCACAGCCCCTGGTGTATCTCTCCATTAACACTTAGCATATGCTATGCAAGCTCCATGTATAACTCTTTCTTCTTATCTGGACAGTGAACTCCAAGGAGACCCTGTCTTCCAAACACCTTGAGTCCAGAGCCCCTTGGAAAAGAGAAAGATGCACTAAGAACTCAAGAACCAGAAACTGAACACTGAGGGGGCAGCTCTGGGAAAGGACAGCTCTCACGCCTAAATGAAGGAGCCAGAGCTAGCCCACTGCTGTGTTCAAGGAAAGCACAAGCAACAAGGCCTGACTTTAGAGAGACGCAGAGGCATCCAGAGAGGCATGGAGTTCAAGATGTCAACTGCAGACACTGAGGACGCTGCCTCGGAAGAGCAGCCGCACAGCTGGCCTGAGCTACAGGTTCTCCTGGAAGGATATGCACGCGAACTGCGCCACCATCCTAGCCGGATGCAGCAATTCTCACCTGCAATCAGAGCCCGCAGGAGGCTGAGGACCACTCTAAGTTTCTGCCCAACGTAGGCTACAGGTGAGACCCTGCTTCTAAGTCAATGAAAACACCACAAAGGACAATCACAATAATTTTCATCTGCGTAGATACAACAAGTCTCTCAGTCTACTTTAACAGTAATAGATTATAAATTTCTAATAAAAGTTACCGGGTCTTTCCCACAATGAATTCTAACATAAAATAATACAGACTATTACAGACTTACCTGCAACATACAACTAAGTCCATAAACCAAGGGGCCATGTTGCGCACAGGAAAGGAAATCCGAGAAGGCCAGCTGCATGGGGCTCATACCAGGGCCAGGGGTGCCAGGACTGGGGGTCCCAATACTCGTGTTGTTTGCTCCGATTATCATGTGGGGTGAGTGAGCAGCAAGGAGGTTGGGACTATCACTCAGTAGCAAGGAAAGACGCCGGGCACAAAAGTACGCTAGACGACGAGACAGGTAGGCAGACTGGACAAACTCATCTGAGTACTGAGAGAGAGGCAGAAGGGGAACAGGAGTCAGTCATGCCTTATGCTTCAGAACTATTTCAATCTGACTCTCCTTACTAGGAAGAAAAGGCATAAATACAAGGTAGGCCAATGTCATCCTGCTGTAACATAAAGTAAGCCACATATGTAGTCTTGAATTTTTCCAATAACCATTAAGAAAATAAAACAGGGATTCAAGAGAACACAGCAGTTACAGAATGCTGACTGTGTGGTTTTCAGCACTCCAACATCAGGAGGCTCACAACTACTTCTCACTCCAGATCCAAGGGATCAATGCACTCTGTCCTCTGTAGGTGCCTGCATGCATGTGATGCACATAAACTCATGCAGGCACACACATATACACATAAGTAAAACTAAACCTTTAAAAAAGCAAAATGAAAGTTAAAGAGAATAACGTGCTATATTTACACCAATACTTCCAAATCCTATCACTTCAACAAGTAACTAATGTAAAATGTATCCAGGGTATACACTTTTGCATAAAATCTGAAGTCTGGTGTGCATTTTATACTTACAATGTATCTCGGTTCATGGTGGTTACTTTTCAAGAGCTCAATCACCCATCTGGTGAGGGGCTGAACAAGAAATGCAAGCACAGACCATCCCGGGAACTAACAAAGAAGGAATAGGCAAGATTCTCTTGTGCGCAGCTCCAGGGGACGGTGTGAATGACATGGGAAAGTTGCCTGCCCAGTGATGTACTTCCAAGTCACCTGAATTATCATTATCTCTATGTACTACTAAGAAAATAATAAGTCTCATTCAAAATACCATTATTTAACCTTATTTGACAAATTAGTCTTAGTGACCCTAAGAATGCAGTTGATTGGCTGCCGTGTCCCACCGTAACTGGCGAACGGTGATAGCACTCAGAGGCTGTCTTGCTCAGAGAGGAGAAAACCAATGTGGTGAAATTTTGTTTGGGGAAAAAAAAAACTATGGACACAAGCAATAGAAATGCTTCCGTAGCATTTAAAACATTTTTTCCCTTTCAAAAGGAATGGTTTTCCCCTTTCTACCTCTCCTTACCTAATCATTCCTATCACTCATCTCTTGACATAAGCTGGACTAGGCAGCGCCGAGACACACCATACCTGCAGCATCAGTGGCAGAAGGAGCTTGAGAAGGTTGTCGTCCACTGGTCTGATCTTTTCTAGAACGTCCAGGATCCACGTCAAATACTCATGTTTCTCCAACATCCCTTCCTTAAATGAAGAAAGGGTACACTACTAATGACAAAAATACCCTATGGTTTTAAGATATGCCGCCGCCATGTAAATTCAATCCTGTGTGACTGTTACAGTGTCACAACCCACAGTCCAAACCCCGAACAAATAAAGATCTAGAGGGATTGGGGGGAGCGCAGTATGTGTGACCTGGGGTTTTATTTTTGTTCCTGGTACCCCACTTCATAACTTATTTTTTAAAACTCAGATGTTCAGAAGCCATCACATTCCAGGCTGACACACCCCAAGAAGCTATCAGGGGCATGAATTCATTTTCAGGAAGCAGGGGCTAACTGTGATGACTCTGAAGAACTGCTCATACCACCGTCTCAAAGGTACAAAACCCACACCAGACTCCGGGCCTAGAATAATTCTTAAATGACTCTCAGATTCATCTACCTATAAATGTGTTATTTGAAATATCAATTTAATGACCCATTAAATGAAGGAAAAGGTAGACCTTTAATAAAATCAGTTTTAAAATAATTCTATACAACTATCCTAAAAACTAAAAACAAAACGATAACAACAAAACCAATTACCTCTCTGGCATGGCATGGTCCCTTTTCCCGTATTTTTTTTTTCTTTTTCTAACCCAAGGCATGTGCCAAGCACTCTGCTACTGAGCTACATCTCAAAGATGCCACTAACGCTAACATACTCATGCTGTCCTTTGTCAACTGCCTTCAGACACACACGAATGCACACATACACACATGCCTGCCTGTATACACACATGTGATGTGGGATGTCCTTCTGTATATGTGTTGCTTTTATTGGGTAATGAATAAAGCCGCTTTGGCCTATGGCAGGGCAGAATATAGCTAGGCTGGAAGAGATATAGTAGGCAGAGTGAAGGAGCCACCATGTAGGTGACAAAGGAGAAGGGCACGTTGGAACCTTACCCAATAGGCCACAGCATCATGGCCTACAGATACAGATTAATAGAAATAGATTCATTTAAGATATAGGAGTTAGTCAGGAATATGCCTAAGCTATTGGCTAAGCAGTGTTGTAATTAATATAGTTTCTGTGTCATTATTCGGATCTGCAGGGCCAGGAATGAAAGAAGAGTCTCCCTCTACACACATGTACAAATACATTTGTATGACTTTCTAGACATATACACTAATGTTATAGTCTTGGTGTTGTGGTACATAGAATGAAAGACTACAAAATAGAAACAATCCATGTTTTATGAAAATCATATGCTATATTTATAAATTTTAGTAAACATTTAAAATAAACTTTACATTAATGTGTAATGATGGTGAGTACAAGGTAACAAAATTAATTTTAAAAAGAAATCCTGGGGTTGGGGAGACAGGTCAGGAAGTAGAATGTTTACTGTGTAAGCCTAAGAACCTGAGCTCAATTCCCAGCATCCATATCAAAAATTGAATAAATAAATGTTAAACACGGTGGTATGCACCCAGAATCCCAGGGTAGAGAAGTAGGCAAGGGCAGACCCTTGAAGCTCATTGGCCAGCCAATCTAGACTAAGCTGAAAGTCCCAGTAGGAGACCTGGTTACAGAAAACAGGAAGGCTGGCTCCTGAGGAATGCAACAATATTCAGTGCTGACCTTTGGCCTCCAAGTATCCATTCAATTGGGACAAGCAATAGCGCGCGCATGCACACACACACACTCACAGACACACAGAGAAAACGAATTTAATACATGTTACTACTATTAAGTGTGCTGAATAAACACACTTCTGAGATGCCAACTGAATGGCTAGCTTGGTAAAAGCCGTAACAGTGTGGAACAGGCTCTGAAGCAGTCAGCGTGAGTGGGGCTCGGGTTCCTAAGAGCTATGTTGAGTCATTAAAAACTAGCAATGCTATTGTACAAAAGAAACACACAGCTTTGTGTTTGTTTGTTTTGCTATCTAAGCTGTCGCTAAAACTCACTTGTTACCTGGATATTACAACTGAAGCTCTAAATGGAACATTTAAAAACCACGTATTCCTTTCCTCTTTGAGTAAGATAATGAATAATGAAAATCTGGGCTAATAACAGGACTTCAGCTGAATATACCTTGTCAGGAATAAAAACAAAGGCAAATAATACCACACTTGACCTCTGATGGTAAATCCAATTACAACAGATTGTTTGGGTGAGAATCTCAGAGTTTCTGGTTTCCCTTAATTCACCTCTTAAATTTTCATTTCAAGATACAACTGAGCTAAATGAAGAGACCTTTACATGAAAAAATCCAGTGGCAGAGGAGATCTGTTATGAGACAGAAAGCATCAGCACAAAGGAGTTTCTCAATAAATATATCTAATTTTCAAAATAAAGAGTTTAAGAGGGTTGTGCTTAACAGCACAACAAAGTAATTAGTGACACTAAAATACCTGATGTCACTGACAACTGAAGATAAATTTGTGTATCAAACTGTCATCATAGAGCACACATGTTCCCTTGAATGTACTGGAAGACATGCGCCTGGCACTGCCATGCATGCCTGTAGCCCCAGGGAGGCAGAGAAAGTCAACTAGATCTACATACATGAGTTCAAGGCCAGCAAGAACTTGCCTCAAAATTTTTCATTTACATACAAATAAATGTTAAATTTCTTTCTGTGAATGCATCAGTTCATATAAAGATATATTATTTAACCCAGAAAATACAACCATAGATATCTGTCAGCATGTCAACCAAAGACCACACATAACAGGTACATACTGTGTCATATAGTCTTAAGTTTGTAGCAGGCTATATCATTTGCATTTATACATAAGTGTACTCTGTGATATTTGCAGAATGATAAAAGCACCTAGCAACCCAGTCCTCAGAATGCGTTCCCGCTGCTGAGCAGCGCATGATTGCATGTGGAAGGTGTCCTTTCCTTGCATGCCTTTATCAGATTACCTGAAACATGTGAAATGCCAGCTTCTCATTGTACTCCCACTGCTTCATGGCTTGCTCGACCTCTGGTGGCACAGGGACAGGACCATCACCTGTACTGGAGGCCATGTGATAAAAGTCAGAGATCTTGACCAACTGCTCTCTTAGGTACCTGGTAGATATTTGCGTCCACTCTGTATTGAGAGGGGGGAAAAAGAGTTCTGATTATAGACACAGCTTAAGAATTATGCCTCTTTTCCCCTGATTACCCTGAGGGCATATTTTGAAGTCTAACATTTGTTACATAAAAATGACTTTTGCACGTGCAGCCATTACTCAAGAAAGCATGCCCAGACAGTACCTGGTCAGACCTCAGGAGGACTAACCCATCCTCCTCTTGTGCTACTGTGACTCTAAAAGACTTCTGTACGTGAATTTCATCAGCTGTGATAAACAACAGTTAGTATGACAAACCACTAAAGGGTCATCAGAAAATAGAATAGCAGAGAAGAGTGCTTGTAAGAAATCTCAATCCAAAACTCAAGAACACCAAACTTCTCCCATGCAGCTCTTAGGGTGTGTGTGCTTCTTTCGCACTCCATGTCAACTTTCAAACACGCATGCACTGGATTTCTGTCTGTCTATAGTACTGACATCCACAGGCTAGACCATGAGCTTTCCAACCTACACCCCCCCCCCCGCCAGGATGTGTACAGACACAGGAATGGCTGACCCTGGTCTGACCATCTGTAGCTTAGTTGTTTTTCTTTCTTTAACCAGCACTGATAGGCCAGAACTCAGTTAGGTTGAGTGAGCAGCACTAAAAGCTAAGAAATGAAGAGGCGGCAGAAAAGGGGGGTAAGGGGCTGAGGAGATGGTTCAGGGGGTAAAGTCCTGTCTTTCTAGAGTGAGGGAGTTGAGTCTGAATCCCAAGAACTTCAATCTATCCAGGTAGACAGTACATGTCTGTAATTTCAGTGCTCCTATGGTAAGATGGGAGGCAGAGACAGAGACAGGAGAATCCCTGAAAGCTTGTGGGCCAGGGAGCCCTACAGAAGCAGCTCAGCTTAATAGCAAACAACAAAGAAACCTTCCCCTCAGCCAAGGTGGAAGGAGAACCGAAAACTGAGGTGTTGTGGGGTAATAGGTAGATTGGTGTATCTACTTGTGAACTATTAGTTATAGATAACTTACACTGGTATAGATTCTTATATATTAATACATATGTAAAATTATCTTTGTATTCCTAAGGTAATTTGTATAGTGATACAAATTCAAATTATATTTGTTATATTGAGTATGCTCCTATTTCTGTTTACAGTATTTGAAGTTATTTTGTCATATTGTATATATATATATGTTTCTACCTCTGCTTAAGATATTTTTGTATATTGATGCAATTTTGGGATACTTTTTTATCATTTTGCACTATGCATTTCTATCTATGATCAAGATATTTATATATATATATATATTGTTACAATTAGAGGTCACTGTCTTCCTCACTACAAATCTGTTTGCAGATATTTTTATTTTTTATAATGGGAAGCTTTAGTCTTTAAGTTATACAGGCATTAAGAATTATAGGTTAATAGTTACACATGCTTGTCATATTTTTAGCTATGTTAGTCAGGTTCTCTACATGCACAGAAATGTACTCCACATAGATAGATAGGTAATCTTCATACACTTCAAAGAACTGCAGAATATGGCATTTAAATAACTTAGGATTCTGTTGACGTGAGACACGATTGCTCCTGGCAGCACCCATCTATTCCTGAGGAAATACTGGACACTGAAGACACTCAACTTGGAGCTTGTCATCTTGGCAAAACTGGCCCTTGGTCAAAGAACTGCCCTTTCCTCAACTACTGACAATATGCACACTCTCCAAACTGGACAAGCAAGATACAGCAAAAACAACTGCTAAACCATCCAAGACAGAGTGGGACAGTCTTTCAAATTTTCCTGTTTCTGAAAATGGGCTGTCAGATTACTCTAGGCCTTCCCCAAAGTTGGTTGCCTCAACGTTGCAAAAGAGACTTTGGTTGATTGTTCAGGTAGCCAGCTACCTCTGTCATTTCTTGCACCTTTTGGAAATCACTTGCTTGCATTTCCTGCTTACTCAGGTAATATTAATTTCCTTCTCGGGTCTTTGATATGGTTGAAAACCAGTTGGTCATAGCTACTTTCCGCTCATAACTTAACTAACTCATTTTTAATATAAGATTTATACTTCTCAGGATAGTACAGCTATTGAAATAATCTCTGTTATTTGTTATTACCTTAGACAGGACATTTAGCATGTGTTCTTGATGTTACTCATCTGGTTATAGTTTTTGTGTATGTTTTCCCCTTTCTTTCTCCTGGACAATACTTGATGTTTGTTCTTATTGTATATAGTTTTTTATTAGGTTTAGAACCTTCTTATTTAAACAAAAGGGGGAAGTGTGATTGGTATTCTTTCAGCCTTGTGGGCACCAGCCCATTAGGGCGTAGTCTGAGGTACTACATGTTGACTGATAAGCACAGACGGAAAGCATGCTCGCTCTCTGGGGTGGTGGTCGGAGTTCTGTTTGAAGCTTCCAGCACCCACAGAATGGAGGATCACAGTTGTCTACCCATATTGTGAGGTTTTCCCCAAATAAACATTTGTTATCCTTTATTCTGGGCTCTCAAGGACATCCTTAATGACGCCTATGCTGAGGCAAGCCTGTGACCTATGTATTGGGGGCAATCCAATGTTTCTATCCCCCAATACAGACACATACTCACACACATGCAAAACAAAAATCACTAAAATTACTTTTAAGATGACTACCACTGGGGCACAAATTACTGTGTTGCCTCTGGCAACGAGAAAGGATATGATACTAACTTTAGCCCATTCTGTGGGCAAAAATGTAGTAACTGCAAGCTTGCAGACAAATTTCTCCTAGAAGTTAGGAAAACAGCATTTTCCAAGAAGCCATCTTAAGGCAACAACTTCAACGTCTTCCCATCGTTCGTTCTCCCAACCTCTCAGAAATGAGGAGCGGAAACCAATTGTCTGACAGGAACCAAGAATGTTCGCTCTATTTGTCAAATGTAATCAGAGACAACCACTGCTGAGTGTTTAAATCACTTTCTCCATGTCTTGTAAACTAAAATCCAGTCTGGTGTGGTAATGAAAGCCTATAACGCCAACACTTGGAAATGGATGCAAGTGATCTGGAGGTCACTCTTGCCTACAGAGTATGCCAGCCTGGACTACATGAAACCTGTATCAAAATAATAATAATAATGACATAAATCAACAGGATTTAAGTGCACAACAAAGCTGTTAAATTCCTATGATGACAGAGTGCAAAGGCGTATTCTGCCCTGAGTTTACTCACTGCTAAAACTGATCAACTGGAACTAAAAACATTCAACTATGAATGACATCATTTTCTCGTCCCTTTGTGACATGGACTAATGGTCTCATGAAGCTTGTTCAATCAAAACACTAACCATCTGCTGAGACAAGCTGAGGTTACCTCTAACAAGCAAAACCAGAAACACTGATACAGACCCTGAGCTTTGTGCAGCAAGCCTTGAGAGTAGCAGGCTCTCAGTATGGCACTGTGAGCAAGCCCACGGTACATTTCAGTCAAAACTAAAAATAACACAGATCTGCACACACCTACTTTGACTCAGGCATTATCAACATTTTCTTTAAAATATAGAAGGACAAGTTTGCTATGGAAACGGTGTAATAAGATATGGATGCAAAAGAAAACCCATAATACCTCACTAACCACTATTTGATTAAAGAAATACAGTGTTGCCCACATTATCACAGGGACGCGGTGTCGGCACTTCCACCACAGATACCAAAATCTGCAGGTGCCCAAGGTCCTTATGCAAAATCACATGGACTGGGCAGAAGGCTCAGCCAGCATGACACTTACCAACCAAAGGTGAGGACAGAGTTCAGGTCCTCAGAACCCAAGTAAATGCCATGTAGTCATGGTGGCACACCTGTAATCCTAATGTAAGGGAGGCAGACACAGAGGACCCACAGAGCAAGAAGACTAGCTATGATCAGTGAGCTGTACTCAACCAAGAAAGCAAAAGATACCCACTATCAGCCTTGGGCCTTCACATGCTTGCACACACAAATATGTACATACACACATGTAGACGCATACATATGGAAAAATAAATGTTATCTGCATAAAACTATAACATATCTTCTTCATATTTTACATCTTTTCTACATTTATAACGTAAAATAAAACATAAATGTTATACAAGTACTTATTGTGTGGATAGTTGACAAGCACAAAAGTCTATACATGTTCAGTTTAGATGTAATTTATTTCAAATATTTTCCATCCCTGGATGGCTTAATCTGCAGTCAAAACCTATCTATGGAATCACTGAGCTGAAAAGATGGCTCAGTACATATAGCACTTGCCTATTGGAATTACCCTTGTAAGTTAAAATTCCCAGCACTCAGATAAAAGTCAGGCCTAACTATACATCTATACTCCCAGCGCTGAGGTGCATGGGAGTAAATATGACGGTAGACTCCTCAGGACTTGCTGGCTACCAGTTGGGCTCCATATTCAGTGCAATGGAAATATGGCAGAAAATGGTAGAGGAAACCACAAATTTTTAAATGAATATTTTTATAAATACATGCATATCTTTTCTTTGATTGCTAAACACACTACACTGAGATCTGAACCCCCTTTAGGAATGAATAAATGCATCCCTTTTGGCACATTAACATCAGACATCTAATTATGATATGAAACAGCTGATCTCAAAATCTGTGGCAAACGGCACACGATTAAAAATTAGGATGCACAGAAAACTGTCATTAAAAATTGAAAAAGAAGGCGGGCGGTGGTGGTGCACACCTTTAATCCCAGCACTCAGGAGGCAGAGGCAGGTGGTTCTCTGTGAGTTCGAGGCCAGCCTGGTCTACAATGCGAATTCTAAAGTAGCCAGGGCTGTTACGCAGAGAAACCTTGTCTCAAAACCCTACCCTTCCGCCCCACCTCAAAAACAGATGGGATAGAGATGTTGCCAAGTGACTGAGAGTACCAGTTGCTCTTGAAAAGGACTGAGTGCTGATTCCCAGCACCCATGATGAGGCTCAAGGTAGGTTCTGGGTGTTTTGGATGACAAACAGAAAATAACGATTGTAGTAAAGATTTGGCTAGAGAGAATCTGAAGAGAAATATGGAGAAAAGTGACCAAGGAAGGTCGAAAGTGGAGCCCTTCTCAATTCAAGCAACTCAGAAAACACAACCACACCTGTAGTCTCACTCTATAGACTGTCTATAGAGCTAGAGTGTGAGAGTTGTGGGTATAGATGCTGCTAGGAATGCTGATGGGTCAATAATGAAAAGAAGAAGACGGTTGACAGGTCTTATCAATGCTCTCCCTCACATTCCAGGACCCCAGAAGCACAAGCCCATCCTTGCTAATGCATCACTCTGAGAAGATTGGCCCAGAGGGATGAAGAGGTCACAGAGTCTGCCTACCCCACCACAGATCCAGGTACTGTGAGACTGCCAGAGATGTAAGGCTAAGAAACCAGCAGTAAGAACCAAATGTGACACACAGCCCACTGTGTTCATCAAACACAGGAGTTTCTAAGCATACAGAGGTTCAAAGATGACACTCCAGAGCCTCCAAAAACTGCAACAGGGACAGGAAACTGGGTCCTAGGCAGAAGAGAAAGGAACAACAGTTGCGGAACATTTGTTTAACTATGCAAAGATGTGCAGCATTTGTTTAACTATGTAAAGAAGTGTTGCTGTTTTGCCTTGCCTGCCTAAGGCACCTGATTGGTCTAATAAAAAGCTGAATGGCCAATACCAAAGCAGCAGGTATAGGCAGTAAGGAGGACTTCATGGCAGTAAGGAGGAGGAGGAATTTAGGCTCAGAAAGAAGAAAAAAAAGAGACACCAGGACCAGTCAGACAGAAATGGAGGAAACAGCAAAGTAGGACATAAAGAATGAAAGAAAGGTAAAAAGCCCTGAAGCAAAATGTAGATGAATAGAAACAGGTTAAATTAAGTTAAAAGAGCTAGTGGGACAGCCTAAGCTAAGGTCAAGCATTCATAATTAATAAAGCTCCCAGATGACTTTATTTGGGAGCTGGTTAGCAGCCAAAGAAAAATCTAGCTACAAACAACCATCCTGGTAGCAAATACAGCATGCCAAAGGCAAAGAGGCCTGAATGTTCCTGGTGATGTGATATTAGCAGAGACTTACTGGCATCAGAAGGATATGCTGAGAAACATAACAAGCCTACAATCCACACCCCAGCTCCACCATTCACCAGTTGTAAAATCTGCAGCAATTTAGTGAACCTTGGCTAAGTCTCAATTTCCTCTTCTGCAAAATAAAGATTAATGATAAACAGCTCAATTACTGTAAAGATGAGTCACTAGCACAACGGGTACAGAATAGGAACTGATCAGTAAATGCAAAGGATGGTTGTTGAAGGGAACAGTTGGACACTGGCTGCCAGTGGACAGCGTGTGCTGCTTCTGATAACAGACTTGCCCCCTCCCTCCAGCTAAGTTAACAGCCAACTGATAACAAAATGGCTGGAACATTACTTATGGGAGCAGACAGTGTTGGTTTCGTGGCTCAAAGGCACTCAATGAATCCACAATCTTCAGTGGATGAAGATCGAGCTTCTTGTGTGAGAACTAAACCCATCTCAGAGGCTCCCTGCTAGCACTCATCTGTCTCCTCTGCTCAAGCTGCTCTGCTGCTCAGAGGCTGTGCTCATCTAAAATGCCTTCTCTGCTCACCATAAGCATGAGCAGAAGTCTTTCTGGGACCAGTTGAAACATCACATACCATTTCTCTAGCATCCCCATACCAGCCCTCCACCTAGTATGGATGACTCATCCTTTTCTGAGGGTAATCACCTCGATGTGCTTCGTTTCCATAAACTAAATGTCAATCAATATATCATAAAGTCCTTCCAAAACAGGTATCAAGTCCCTACCCATTTGTCGGGGTCTGTGGCCCCAACATAGAAACTATTACTTTACCCTAAGTGTATTGGTACGGAGGCGCGTGGAATAACGGAACACAGTCCACACAGTCATCTCAGAAGGGCATCTCAGGCCTCCTCCATCCTGAAGATCTACCCCATTTATTATCCAAAACACCTGTTTATTATCCAAAACACCTCTTATCCCCCAGGTAAACCAAGGTGGAATACTCATTAATATTCCTTTTCCAGGGGACACGGGGCTACCGAAAACACCTGCAACTTAATTTACCAGCTTTGGAATCAATACGTGTTCCCAGGCGATCTACATCATAATAAAGGGAAGGAGCCATACCTCCTGGCCTTTGTCATGTGGCTAGCTGGTGGCAGGTCTGCAGCTGCCCTGGAAATTAAGCATGGCCAGGATGCCTGCCTGTAAATATCTTGTATGAAATATGGGCCCACAATTCACTCTTCTCTATCATGAAAAAATACAAAGCAAAAGCGCAATGACTATGACAAGGATTGACTATAACCAAAGCACAGGGACAAGCACTGGTGAGGGTGTGGAAAAGGTGGGCTCCTTGAGGACTGCTGATGAGAATGTGATATAGAAGAAAAAAAGAGAAGTTTGACAGTTCTTCAAAAGTAAACATGGAAACAAGATGGAACCCAACGACTTTATGGTCAGCTATATACCCAAGAGATAAAAAACATTTATGTACACAAAGACTTTCTGCAGATGCTCACGGAGTGCAGCAAGACCCACACCAGACAGCTGATGAGTGGACTAACTGTGTGCATGCCTGCAATGAAATAACACTGATATATAAGGGGATTGCAATGCTTTTGAGACATGCTATGGTATGGAAGAACTTTGAAAATACTAAGTGAAAAAAGTCAGTTTGGTAGAACCACATATTACATGACTTACGATGTTCAAAATAAAAAAATACATACAAAGCAGACTAGTGAAGCAAAAGAATATGAGGCATTTGGATATAAGAAAATGTTCTAAAATGTGGTTGGTGGTGTTGCATAACAATTTCTTCCAGTTTTGAAACATTCCATCCTACAGGGAAGCTACTTAAGCTCTAAGTCCCTGAAACTGACTACTAGGACCCCCCCTGCCAGAGTAAGCAATAAAAGGTGAGAGTCCCTTGAAGCCTAGAGCAGTGGTTCTCAATCTTCCTAATGCTGTGACCCTTTAATATGGTTCTTCATGTTATAGTGACACCCAACCATAAAACTAGTTTCATTGCTACTTGATAACTATAATTTTGTTATAAATTGAAATATAATTATCTGTCTGTATTTTTCTGGTCTTAGGTGACCCCTGTATCCTTCGGTCCCCAAAGGCATCAGGACCCACAGGTTGAAAACTGCTGAACTACAAAGTTCAGGACTAGAAGTACAAAGACTTGAGAGAAAAACAAGCTGTGTGGAGACTCTTGTAACCAGACCAGCTGCCTGGAAGGGGTCTCTATGAGAGTCACTTGGAAAGGACACTCTTAAACCTGCTGAGCTGCTGCCTGCAGGCTGTGCAGTGTGCTCAAGGTCCCCATGTGACCCGTGCTAGGATGGACCTTAGTGATGAAGCTGAGTCATTTCTACTCTTCTAAGTAAACCCCAACCCATATTCCTGTAAGGAACCCCAATAAAACTCATTGGTTCACCAAGTCGGATTTTGGTGGTGTCCATACTTTGGTCTGTTGTGGGGTCCCTATCTGGGGTGAGTAGATGTGTATGTGTGTTGTATGAACACACAAAACACCACTGGGTTGATTGTGTAAGTGGGTTAATTGTATAGGATATAAATTATAACTCAATGAAGTGGTCTTTTTTTCTTGAAATAATTTCTGGTAAGTAATTATCTACAAGGTAAAAGAAAAGAAAATTTCATAATTCATGGGAGAGAGAAATCAGAGTTGCCTTAAGTTTATGGTTAAAGCTGGGTAGAGGGTAAAGGGACTTACACACTTTTTTTTTTTTTTTGGATTTTCAAGACAGAGTTTCGCTGTAGCTTTGTAGCCTTTCCTGGAACTAGCTCTTGTAGACTAGTTGGCCTTGAACTCACAGAGATCTGTCTGCCTCTGCCTCCAGAGTGCTGGGATTAAAGGCATGCGTTATCACCGCCTGGCTTGACTTACACACTTCTACACTCTTTTTTCTCAATAACCACAACAGAATAAAATTATAATTATCCAAAAATCTCCATTTCGCCTATGCTCAGTTATGGAATCAAACAGTGAATGTCACTGTGTTAACTGGCAGCCTGGATAAACAGGACCATAAATCATAGCTACCACCCCAAAGTGATCTGAGACCAAGAGCGTCAAAGCACTAGCTAGGCTACTGTGTTCTGCTGAACAATCAGTAAACATGTCCTTCTGGCTGGAAAGGGGATAAAAGAGAGCAGAGAGGGAGGGAGGGTCCTCCACAGGCATCCCCACACATGTAGCATACACACAGATGATGATGATGATGATGATGATGATGATGATGATGATGATGATGATGATGATGATGATGATGATGATGGTAACTCCTAAAATGCTTTCCTCTGTTCAGGATTGACTGAACAGTAGAGAACTCACAGGTGCCAAAAAAGTAGATAAGTTATTAAATAATCATCTAGTTTTGTCTGCATACATGATTTTCCTGTGTTATTATTTAACTGGCTTTATTGGTCAAAGACATTGCATATTATACAAACTACTGCCACTATAAAATCAAGACTATATCCTAAAACAAAATAAACAATACATAGCTAAAAGCAAAAGTTGCCAATATTTAGCAACAAATATTTTCTACTGCAGGCTGGAAGCTCCACTGGGATGCGGAGCTGCAAAGAGAACTAAGAAAGAAACCACCTGAGGTCCTGGGAGAGACGCAAAGGAACCAGCAGCCATGGAAGGAACAGTCTAGTATGACCATGGGACTTGGGAGAGGATTTGAAGGGTGGCATCCTGTCACACTAGAAAGAAGGCACAAATGAGTTTCACGGGCAGAAGCAGGCACGCCATGTCACTGGCAATGCCAATAATGGAAAGCAGAGGAGTCTCCAGAAGCCAGAGGTCCCCAAATACGAGTGTTTTCGGAATGACCACCAGAGGGCACTGGTGAAACATACATGGGTTTCCAAGCGTCTTAACCAGCAATTCAGGCGGACTTGCCAGTACAGCCTTTGACCACAATGACTAAAATCCACCACAGAATTGTGAGCAAAGGAGTATCAGGATCAGATGTATAAATGAGGAATAACTCTCAGGAAGTTGTGGAAACAAAGTGAGCAGGAGTACCAGGTTCATGGGGAGGTGATACGGGTAGAACAATGAAGAAAGGTGGGTATGGCATCCTCGCCAGGGAAACCAGAAACCAGCTGGATAATAGAGATGGAGCACAGGGCTACTAGATTAGAGAACTTTCCAGATTTTGAGTGGGTGGCTGGGGAGATCACAGTGCCACCACATGAGATGTGGAACCTATAAAACTGCTGAACAGGTAGGAGGCTGGACTCAGCTTGCTACATTAACTTCTTGCTTTAACTACGCTTCAATTTTGAGATTGTTGCAGATGTTCAGATCTCGGCAGACACCTCAGTGAACTATGACCTTTCTCCTTGGCATGGTAAAAGATTTCTAGTGTTGAAAACAGAGCAGTATTTATAAAGATTGGGCCGGTGCATTTAATTAACCCCTTGGGACATGTTCCCACTTCATGGGGACCAGGCCCATGAGGGTTTCCAGCAAGACAAGAGACTTGTCAGTCAGCTAACACCTTTACACACCACACACTAGCACCTCCCACAGCAAGCTGGTGGGCCTGTGCCCCAGGTGGGAGAAGAGATCTCAGGAACAAAGGGAGAGGCCCCTCCTGAGGGCTTAGGTGGCAGGAGAGACAGAGGAATGTAGCTAGAGAAAGACAGCGGCTGGGCTGCTGCCAGCTCCCCAGCAAAGCAGCAAACCTAAGTGCATTCGTACATCAGACACTCAATGACCTTGCAGGCTGCCAGCCTCTACTACAGCTGGTCTGAGAAGGCTCAGTCCCTTAGACAGCAAAATTAAAATTCCATTTTCCCCTTTCCTTTGCCATAGTGGAGTTCATGCGTGATCGTAGAGATGATGGTCACTGGAGCAAAGTTACAATAAAAATGACGCAGTATTTAATGCTCACATGCACATGCGCACAAGATGAGCAGCTGCTCTAAACCTTCTACTTCTGAACAAACTCTAGATAACTAAGAGCCCTTTGTGAGGACAAAATATGAGACATCTGATCACCAGGCGACCACACAAAATAACTCTAGACCAAGAAGCTATACAAGACAGTAACATCTACGCTGTACAGAACATAGTCTTCATGTCTGCCTCCAACACCCCAGGAGCCCCGCATTTCACATGTCTGAAGACCAGACACTGAGCATAACTCCTTCACCTAATTAGTCAATTCACTTTCTGTGCATCACACTCACAAGCTACCTGATAACCTGAGGACTAGCATCTGCTCTCTGCACAAATGCTCCACGTAGGCTCACCTGCAACACAGCAGGGCCGACTCGGGCTTTAGAAACTTTCATTAACAACAATGTGCTTTGAAGGCTATACACACTTTATATAAGCTAACTCTAAAACTTAAAGCCCCTCCTAGTGTTTTTCTAAAGCAGCTTTCTATCTATCACAGAATTAACATTTCAATCACACTACTGGGGAAAAAAAATCTAGCTTTTCTAAGTCATTAAAAGGTTAGCAGCATACAGCTAGTTAAAGGATCAAGGACACTTCGTGTACACCATGCACACCATGGAGCAAATACCAAGGCTTTCGAAGACTATTTTAAAAGAGTGAAATGTATCTCAGAGGATGTCCAAGAAGTTAGGATATATGAAGTATCTGGAAAGAGAGACGGGACACAGTAGGTGGAAAAACATCATTAGTCCACTGGGAGCAGTCTATGCTTTTTAACATGGGATGTATTTACCGTTTTTAAAACACACAAACACACACACACACAGTATGTGTGGGGTTGATTTTAAGCTTCCTGGTTCATGGTCTAAGCAATGGATCTGCAGACAAATGAAAACCTGATGGAGGACCCTTCGTCCCCTCCCTGTGCATCTCTCCTGGCCTCAGGCAGCTCCCCCTATTAATGTGAGCAGCATGAAGGTACTGGACGGCAAGCAGGCTCTATGGGACTGTGCATACCAAAGCTGTGTACCCTTCACACACAGAGAGACAGTGAGGGTGGGACCAGAAGTGGGACCAGACAACTCTCAAAGGCCTGCATTTAGTAGTGCTGGAAGATGGCCACTTGGGATTGGATAGCCTACCAGGGGTCTCATCCCTAGAGAAAACTGATTCTCCCTCCCTCTCTCAGCAACAATTAACAGCCTACAGGTCTTCATCTATGGGGTGAGACTTCCCCCATCCATGCTGGTATGTCAACTGGTGTTATCAATGTGCAGGTCTATTTTAAGCAACCATATTCTTGAGATTTCATAGGTATAGCTTCCCTGTCATTTATAGAAGATATTATCTCACAGCAGACATCCTGGTCCTCTGGCTCTTGGAATCTTCCTGTACGCTTCCTGACCCTTAGGTATAAAGGCTGTATGGCTGACATAGCAGGAGGTGTCAGGTGCCCTGTAGTCTGGTCCTTCCTGCATGCTCTCCGTCTGCTGCACAGAGAAGTCTTTCTGGTGAGGGGTGGGAGACACACTTGTCGGTGGGGATAGGGATAACGATTTAGAATGCAGTTAGGAGTCATACTGTTTTATGAAAGTGGCTGCAGTGGGTTCTCCTCTAGAGCCCATGACCTCACCAGCCAGGTTGATAGTACTGCATGAATTCTCTTCCACGGAGAGGGCCTCAAGTCCAGTTATAAGGCTGCTGGTTACTCTCAAGGGATAAATGGCACTATTGCCCCCTTGGTGCTATCTCGTCATGCTGGTCATTGCTGTGGTTTGTGTGCTTTACAGCTGGGTAGGACTGTTGACTGCTTTTTTCCCTTGGCAATGTACATAGCTCCTTTGGAGACTGTGGAAGCTAGTCTTGGGGGAGGAGGCTTTCACAACAGTCCCAGCTAAATCCTTCAAAGTTCTTTGTACAAAGTGTGTGGTGTCTTCAGCAACAGGGTCTTCTCTTAAAGGTTTAGGAAGCAATTAAGGACAACAGCAATGTCCTATATTGTTTTCGGAGTCTCTTGAACTCCTGTGACAAACAACTTGAAAGGAGATTTCCCAAACCTGGAACTGGAGTTTTTGTTAGATAGTCTATGGCTCTTGGGGAGGTATATAATTTTTAATGTCAAAAATGATTGCTCATATGCAACATACCCATCTTTTTAGGATACAAATTCATTTTTTGGTTTAATAAAAGGTAAAAAATATATGTATACTTAAGAATTGTTAAAAAAATAAATCTATGCTATATTATCAAAAAAGTAGACTTTGACAAGTACCACGTGCATGTTTACTTGTGGGAATAATGAGTCAACAGCAGCAAAGAAAGCTGGAGATAGCCCAGACATCTATCAAAGAGTGACGGTCCCAATAACTAGAGTAAGTCCACATAATGAGAGCCTAAGAAGCCATGAGATTATCAAGGAACCCCCAGGATCTGTCAGGCAAAGGAAGGCAAGTTCTTAAAGAGTGTGTAATGTACTGCCTTTCATGTATAACTAAAAGGCAGAAGATGCATATATTTGCAACCTTAACAAAAATAAGAAATTCAAAGATTGCAGCTAGCAAGAAATGGCTGAGGGCAAAGAGAATATATGTGAATGAAGATGAACAAACTTGTGCATATTTGTTAATAGTTGCAAGTATTAAAAGGTCATTGCATCACATGTTCAAAATATGAAATTTAAAAGAAGAAACTCAAAATGAATTCTAGCTGGAAAACGCATATCTTTCCAATAGAAGAAAGAGCAACCCAAGTCTTGTAAGCTAACTATGATCCCCAAAACTCATGAAAAGGTGGAAGAAGATAACTGACTCCACAAGAGTGCTGACTTCACACACATGCTGTTGCACACACACCTACACTCACAACATACACACACATAGGAATAAAAAATAAAAGAAAAAGCTACTACTTGAGATCATGGCAGTGCAGTCCCTAGTAATGACTTTTTTTAAGAAGTGACTATTTTTAAAAGGAAGAGAACAATTTTAAGTCAAACAGAATATATTCTGAAGTTAAAAAGAACTACAAAACAATTAAAGAGCATGTAACAGAAATTACAGAAACATAAAATTCATGAAATTAGTAAAAACTTAATTTTAAGTGAAATGGAAAAGTTAAACTGGAAATGGGAAGACTGTATGTAATGATCATACACATGCATGCAAAGGAATGTGCATAACCACCTACCTGGTGACCTAAGCATCACTCCCAGCAACAGTGTCAGGATGCTGCTTTCTAAGTATCATTTCCCCTTAAAGAGAAGCAGAATTCCTTTGAATAATGACTGATTACAGATATGAGGCAGAAAACTAAAAATGTGATGCTGGGAGCAACCTTCTATGCCTAGAATCATGGAGGTAACTGCCTTATGCTTAATGACATCTCAGAGGGTAAGGGTGTGAAGGGCTAACTATCAGACAACTGTACCACCAGAAGAACGGGGGTACAACCGGCAATACAACAGAGCATACACATTTCTATGGGCCCACACCAATGACCAAAAATAATTTTTAAAGTAAAGAGATTCATTTTGCACATTGGAGGTACAATAACAGTAGCTCTGAATCCAAAAACTAACAACACAGTGAAAGAATTCAGCATTTTTTTTCTATCTTTTTCAAGGGAAAGAAAAAGTATTTTTCCCTGAAGTTGATGAGGAAAAGTCCCTTCATACAAGAGAATGTCAACTTTATGACATACCCAATGAAATATCTGTCCAGTTTGGCTCAATGGGTACTCAATGTCTGGAGGAAAGACTGCTAGGAAACAAAATGGTAGCAGGTGCCAACACCTCATACCACCCTTTCTTCCTATGGCAGAATGTCTTTATCCAGACGGCCAGTGTGAAAACCCCATTTTCCATGATTAAATAGGAATGTGAGAGGCCAACACACCGCCTTCTAAATTAAGGATGCACCTTAGTTTCTTTGCACTATTGTGCAAAAACAACCAGGTATGTCTCTGAGATAAATGAGCTCTAAGGAACATTGAAAATGTGGAAGCAATCCTAGTTTGAAGCCTGTCTCCAGATCAATGAAGTTAGCATGTGGTCTCTTCAATAATTCAGACTGGAAGTAAGCTGGTAGGCTAGATAAGAAACCAAGCTGTCAACTACGAGCTTCACAGGGCTTATTTTTGCAGTCTAAATACCTCAGTGACTACATCAGAAATTACCATGAGGAGAGGGCCACTATTTCTCTTATGTATTTTGGGATGATAAGAGTAGTCTTAAGAGCATATCCAACCTCAAAACCTCAAGTGATACATAGAAATGCTGGGAGAAAACAGCAGTGCCCTGAGCAGTTTAACCACAAGGCATTTTAAGCTACTTCTAATCTACCCCTTCCTTTAAAAAGACCTCATCCCTTCGATACGCCATCACTCTTCACCAGACCAAACACCCCACGACTAGTGCCAGAATTAAAGTCACTCATGTTGCAAACTATTTTGTTTCTCTTTCTCTGGTATACTGCAACTGAACTTGTAGTGAGAGGCGAGTGGGCTGCTTGTCGTCCCAGCCACCCTTGGCTGTGTCCCGCCGCCCGGCTAGCTTACACCCGAAATAACCACATGGAAATTGTATTAATTGAAGGGGAAAAGTCTTTAAAGAGACAGAGTACAGATAATCATAGATTAAAGGAAGTAAAAAGAAAAATAAGCCAAGTAAAAATGGAAAATTCACAGAGCGTTTGGATTATATGTATTATTGTGTTTTCCTTAAATTTTTTGACTGTGAAGGAGCTAAATACAGAAAGACAACTCATTATATTGGGCTGCCAAGCTAAACCAACATGTATATTATTATAAAGGTATAATGATTTCAGAATTTGGGTCTAAGGATATGGTGATTTGGAAAGGAGGTTATTCTTTTGTTTTCACAGAGGATGAGACCCTGTGGATTCCTTCTAGACCAATATGGTATGATAGACCACGCCCTCCTGAAAGGTCACTGTGAACACCTTCAGAAAATTACTTCACTCAAGTGCTGATTGAGATGAACCTGGCATACAGGATACACCATGAAAGACCTGATTGACAGCACCCCCATACAGCAGGAAGAAGTTTGGAGAGAAAAAACTATGCCCATATTACCAAATATTGATAATAAATGTTCTTTTATACTTAAAGGGGGATATATGTATGATATAGATATGGATAATTTGCACTGGTATAGATTTTGCTTTGTTGATATAAATTTAAGGTCAATCTTGTTGTAAATGTATTTCTGATCTTGATTAAGGTATTGTGATTGTGTAGTTCATTTAAAAAATGTAACGTATAATTAGGAAATATAGGTTGTTAATGGATAATCATTGATATAGTCAAGCTTGTAGTCATGTTAGTTAGATTTTCTAGATACATAGAGATATATTTCAGTTAGATAGGCATTCTTCATATCTTTCAAAGATGACAGAATATGGCATTTAAAATATTTTAATAACTTAGGACTTTTCATGACAATGAGACACGTCTGCTCCTGGCAGCACCAAGCTACTTCAAGAGAAAGACGGGCATCGAAGAGGCTCCTCATGGAGTTTGTTAGCCATTTGGGCAAGAAACTGCTCTTGCCTGGACTGTTGCATAAACTGGACATGAAGAAACCACAGAGAGAGGACTGCTGAACTGTTTCATGAAAGAGTCTGTGAGACATTCTGCAGGATACAGAAGAAAGTGACTGAACTGTCTTTGAAATTTCCTGCTTTATGAAAAAGTCCGCTGGATACTATGGGACTGTAGGCTGAAGATGGATGCCCCAACAGTACAAAAGAACTTTGGGTGACTGTCCAGGCAGCGAGATGTCTCTGTCATTTCTAGAGTTTTAGAAGTTGCTTAATTCTTGTTTACTTAGGTAATATTATATCCTTCTGGAGTCTTTGATGGAGTTGAAGAATAGATAGTTATAGTTTTCCATTGTTATGATAAAAGATAAAATAGATCTAAATATGGTAACTGTAGTTCTTGCTTGATACCTGTTTTGTTATTTGTAATTTTACTATGTTAAAGTGAAAGCCTTTCTTTTTTGTTTAAACAGAAAAAGGAGAAATGGTGTAGGAAGTCCTTCTGTTTGTGTGTTGCTTTCATTGGTTGGATAAAGAGACTGCCTTGGCCTTTTGATAGGGCAGCCCTTAGGTGGGCGAAGTAGACAGAACAGAACGCTGGGAAGAAGACAGAGAGAGAGCCACCATGAAGCTGCCAGGTCAGACACGCTGAATCTTTTCCGGTAAGCCACAACCTTGTGGTGAATACAGGTTATTAGAAATGGGTTGACTCAAGATGTGAGAGTTAGCCAATAAGAGGCTAGAACTAATGGGCCATGCAGTGTTTAAATGAATACAGTTTCTGTGTAATTATTTCGGGGGTTAAGCTAGCCGGGTGCCGGGAATGTGGCCCGCTCGTCTTCATTACTACATGAACTTCCTTTGCTTCCTGTCCCCCATATCCCCAGTGACAACTTAGTCAACAGTAAAGACACCTAACACCATACCCATGGCCAGCATCCTCTCCTCTAGCAACGCTTGTTGGCTCTAAGAGCCCAGATCCACCACCCACATGTGGCAACAGTAATCATCTCCTCACAGGGAGGAAACAAGGCATCTTCCAGTTCCCACATCAGTGTAAACAAAATGGAGTGGAGAAACCTACATGGTAGCAATGTAGTGCAGAAAAGTCAACTATGATAGCTAGATGTGACAGTGCCCCTCACAGAAGCTGTACCATATTGACAGTCTATACTTACTGTCTGCCACAGACTGTACTAAACACTTTAGAAGGACAGTTTCCTCTCATGACGTATTGATTCATCTCATTCTCACAGAGTACTGTCAGTTAATCCCATCGTATAGGTGGGAAACTAAAGGACAGTGCTGTAACTGCAACAGTAACCAAAAACCCTCTCCCAGCCCCCCACCATCTGAGAAAACACAGCATCCTCTCTAGCAGACAACCCCTCCA
The DNA here is from genome assembly GCA_004026605.1 of Ondatra zibethicus. Taxonomy (NCBI): domain Eukaryota; kingdom Metazoa; phylum Chordata; class Mammalia; order Rodentia; family Cricetidae; genus Ondatra; species Ondatra zibethicus. The sequence continues at coordinate 14,113 of PVIU01005627.1, read as the reverse complement.
CAGCTGACCCTCGACCGCTGGCCCATGTTTAAGCTGAAGCTGAAGAACAGCGGTTACATGAGAAATATTTCCTGACCTGTTCCTAGGCACACATCATCCTTCTGCCAGCACCACTCTTAACCTGTCTAACGTTCAGCCCACCCTCAACTCTACCTCTGACGAAAGTCTCCTCTTTCTAACAACTGAACTGCCAAGTCCACAGCTCCCCAAGTCTTCTCACAGACTTATCCTCCGGGGCTGTATTTCATTCTTTTCACTATTTGCTATGCTGTACAAGATTTAGACTGTGGGACCATGTGTCCTCCACCTAAAATGGGAACAGCTATAGAGTGATATCTGCACTCTTTTCCTCTGTCCCTGCTGACTGGCCAGTCCAGGGTCCAACCAGGGGTTTCAAGCCTATCTGTTGAATACACGAGCTGAGGCTCTTTTTCCGATATTGACTCACACAGTCCTCATCTGTGAAGAAAGACTCAAGGAGCCTTCTCAAGGGTTCAAATAATAAATCGGAACACGGACGAAGTATATACAAATCCCAGTGGCGTTCACTAATGAGACGGGGACTATGTTGCCACTGTATAACCCAGCAATACCAAGAGAAGGTCAACAGTGTTAGTGAGGGGCTAGCCATGTGGGAATCCAATCTTGAGACGAATCACCAGGAGACAGAATAACACCCAGGCTGAAATTTTTCCTCAGTAAACCCACATTTCTTGAAGTTACAAAGACAGCTCAGTCAGTCAAGTGTTGACTATGCAAGCATGAAGACCAAGGTTTTTTTAAATTTTTATTTGTTCTTCTCCCATACAATACATCCCAACTGCAGCTTCCCCTCCCGCCACTCCTCCCAGGTCCCCCCACACCTACCCTCTACCCAAGATTCTACCCCACCTCCCCCAAGGAAAGAGCAGGACTCCCAGGGACATCAATGGAACATAACACAAGATACAATAAGACCAGGCGCAAACCGTCACATCAAGGCTGGGCAAGGCAACCCTGTAGGAGAAAAAGGGTCCTAAGTGCAGGCAAAACAGTCAGAGCCACCTCCACTCCCATTTTCAGGAGTCCCCCCAAAATACCAAGCTAACAACCAAAACATATATGCAGAGGACCAGAATTTGATCTTTAGAACTCACAGAAAAATCTGGGCATAATGAAGTGGATGTGCAGCCCCAGGGCTGTGGCGGCAGAGGCAGACAGATCTTTGGGGCTTACAGGACAGCCAGCCTTTCTTAATCAGCAAGCTACAAGTCAATGAGACCCTGTCTCAAAACCCCTGAAGAACACCTGATGTTGACTTCTGGCACAGGCACACTCACGCACACATGCACACACACCCATGCACACACACACACATGCACACAGTTCTAGTTTCTGTGGCTGTGATAAAATACTGACCAAAGCCAGCATGAAGAAAAAGGAATTGTCTCCCTTACAAAGTTCACCACCATTGAGGGAAGCCATGGCAGGAACCTGGAGATGATAGAAAAAATACAACAGAAGAAAGTGGCTGCTCAGCTACCTCTCTTATATAGTCCAGGCCCAGGGATGGCACCAACCAGACTGGGACAGGCCCTTCTGGTCAATTAGCAATTAATAAAATATCCCACAGACACTCCCACATGATAATCTGATGGAAGTAATTCCCAACTGAGGTTCCCTCTTCCAGGTGTATTAACTAGACAGCCAAGATTAGCAATGCATGCACACGTGCATGCACACGTGTGTGCATGTGTTCACCCTACAGCATTATAGCCTCAGAACACTACTCATCCTACCTCATAAACACACAAGACACTGCTTTGTTGACAGCAGTGTTGAGAACAAATGTTGTAGCTGCTATTAGCTAATTTAGCAGTATGACAATGGTTCATATAGTAGATAAAATCCTACAGAGGACGAGTGTACTACTTCTACTGTTTTAAAAAAAATACTAGGTTTCCTAATCATTTTAAAATACTACAGTAGTAACTCCATATGAGATTTCTTTCATTCATAACTATTAGTTGGTCCATTTAAAATGCTTTTCTCTGTTAACATCAAAGTATTTAAAGCAGCTAAGAATATCAATTCCCTAAAAGGCAAAATTGATTCAATTCACAAGATAAATGAAACGAAACAAAACCCTTATTGCTGCTGGCAGAACAGCAAACTAGTTTAATACTATGGAAGTAAGTATGGGGCTTGTCAAAACACTAAAAATAGAGCTGCCCTGATGTGACCCAGCTACACGATGCCTGAGCGCAGATGAAGGATTCTGCAGCCCACTGCAGAAGATACTTGAGCATTCATGTTTATTGCTCCTCTATTCACAAAAGAAGAAGAGAACAGCCTAGATGTCCATCAACAGGAAAATAATGAAAATGTGCCAAATGCACACAATGGAATCTTACCCAGCTGTGAAAGCAAAATGGTAAGACTTGCGGGTAGAACCAAAAAGTACACTGAGTGCCACGGCCCAGTCTCAGGAAGACTAACACTACACGCGTATTCTCTTTCAGACCCGACTCCTAACTTTTAAAGTTTCTGTGTAAGTAAATGAGGAGCTGTACAGGCAGGTACCAGCTATGAACATAAGGATTCCTGACTCAACCAGGGTTTCTATTGCAGTAACAAACACCGTGACCAAAAGTAACTTGGAGACGAAAAGCTTGCTTCCATTTTACAGATGGCAGTCTATCATGAAGAGGAGAGTCAGGGCACAAACTGGAGAGAGGGACCTAAGCAGAGACCCAGGAAGATGTGCTGCTACTGGTTCACTCAGCCAACTTTCCTCACAGGCCATGCCCACGTCAATCACTAATAAAGAAACTGTCCCACAGGATGTCCACCAACCAATCTGATGGAGGCATTTTCTCAACTGTCATTTCTTCTTCTCTGATAATATCTTGTATCAATTTACATAAAACCATGGATCATGGAAGGGGAGCAGGAGGTATTGAGAAGAGGAGTGATAAAGGGGCCCATGTAATCTGAACGGTGTAAAGAAAAGCACTGGGGTCGAGGGAACAGGGAGAGAGGGGAAGCAGCGAAGGGGGAACGCTGCACGAGTTTGCTTCCCTGCTGTTGCCTGCTGCTGCAAAAAAACACTGACCAAATGTAATCTGGGCAAGGGAAGGGTTTATTTGGCACAGTCCATTTTGAGTGCAGCCAGGGCAGGAATGTGAAGGCGGGAACCACTGAAGTCATAGAAGAGTGCAGCTTCCTGGCTCACTTCCCAAACCATCCTCGTCTTGCTTTTTGATCTGTCCCAGGACCACCTGCCCAGGGGTTGGAATGACCCACAGTGGGTTGGATCCTCCCTCATTAGTCACGAAGCAAGAAAATGCCCCCCAAAGTCAGGTCCAAAGGCCAAGCCAATGAAGGCCAATGTCTCAACTGAGGATCTCTTGTCCCAGATGACTTTAGTTAATATCAAGCTGCCAAAAAATAAATAACAAGGATGAAAGAAATAGCAAAAACAAAATTTTAAAAATGTTATAGCCAAACCTAATTGTTTGTAAGTCAGTAAAAATAAAATACTTTGTTTAGACATGTTCTCACTATGTATCCCTGGCTGGTCCTCAACTCTCTATGTAGACCACACTAGTCTTGAGCTCACAGAGATCGGTCTGCCTCTACCACCCAAATACTGGAATTAAAGGTACACAATATCATGCCTGCCAAACACATTTTTTAAAAGATAGTTGATAATAAATATGTTTTATTTCTGATGCCCCTCCCTCAAGTGACAATGCTCTCCAATTTGTTAGCTTTCCCTAAACATATCTAACTATAACACTTCTTTATTTCATTTTATTCCAGTTTGTATGTCTCATAAGGACTTATATTTAAGCTTCTCTAATTCCATCAATTTAAATACCTGACCTTGGCTAACGATGTAGCACAGAGGCATAGTAATTGCCTAGCATACATAAAACTCTGGGTTTGATCACCAACACTGCAAAATAGAAATGAATGAATGAATAAATATCTGTCCTAATGTTCCAGTTTGCTCAACCCACTACTCCCTGCTTTACACTATTCACGAAAAGTCTCCCACTGCCCCAGGCCCCTTCCCTGCCTGTCAATTTTGCAGACACTGAGTTAGTCTTGTTGGCACAAGCTCTCTAGGACCACATCCCATTTAACCTATTGCTATGGTTTGTATAAGAACAGTCCCCATAGACTCACTCATAAGTTTGAATGTTTAGTCACCAGAGAGTAGAGCTGATTGAAATGATTTGGAGGAGTAGCCTTGTTGGAGCAGGTGTGGACTTGTTGGGAGAAGTATGTTACTGGGGTGGGCTTTGAGGGTTCAAAAACCCAGGCCCGGCTGGTACATCTACCTATCTATTTGTCTATCTATTTATCTGTCTGTCTGTCTCTGTATCTCTGTCTCTCTCTGTCTCTGTCTCTCTGTCTCTGATCAGCATGTCTCAGCACCAAGCCTGCCTGCCACCATGCTCCCACCATGATGATAACAGACTAGACCTCTGAAACTGTAAGCAAGCCCCCGATTAAATGCTATCCTTTGTAAGTGTTGCCTTGGTGATGGTGTCTCTTCACAGCACTAGGACAGTGACTAAGACATCTATACATCAGACCCTCCACATAAGGATAGTGAGTGTCTATGTGCTGCCTCACTGTTGCTATTATCCCTCTTAACTTTAGGAAAGAAGTTTCTTCCAATAAAATTAAACAGCGCTGCTTTATAACTGTCCTCCAGTGCTGAACGTGGAACAGAAAATAAAACATGTTTCTATTACAAAGGGATAAAAGTCATTTATATTGGAAATACTTTACAGATCCTAAAACACGGCATGAAGATGATGAAAGTCATAATACCAACACTAGGAAACAATGACATTTGATAGTCAATCTTGCCCCAAACATGCTAATTTTTTTCACTATTAAAACCAGAACACAGAACTTAATTCTGAAAGTTAATCTTGTCAAGTGCATTCAATCTCAACAGCACTCACATTGAGAATATGCTTGGCTATACAGCTTACTTAGAGTATAAACCTTGCTACATATGACTGTTGTTGATGCAGGCAAGTGCTTCTGAATGTTCTGTATAATTAGAGAAGCTGAAGATAATGAGAAAACACAGAGGCCACCAGATGTAGCAAGGTCACAGTACAAGAAGATCAGGTATTTGAAAAATGTAATCATAATCATTCCATACAGAATACATGGCATATTAAACTTTCATGTCAAAACACATATAAAGAAGTTCCCCATATTTGGGCCAAGCCTGGCCAAGTGATTCTAAGTGGGAGGGAACCCATTGGGAATGGGGTCACTCTGGGTATCTTCAAATCAAGCATTCAGCCTGAGAAAGCAGCCAGCAGGTGTCAGGAAGATGGTTCCAGGAAACTTACTGGCCCCCACACTCAGCAGAAGGAGTTAACTGTGGCCCCCACACCCAGCACACGGGAGTTAACAGGACTTGTATTTCATGCTGCTTGTGTGGTCTGCTCTTAAAGAGATGGAGTCAACATTAACTGTAACTGCCCTCAGAGGAGGCAAAGGCAAAACCGGCTATGGAGCTTACTTCATAAACAAGCCAGCCCTTGTTGGGGAAAGGTGAGACAAGTAAATCACCTGGAAAAATCCTAGATTTTCACAGTTTTAATTAAAATAAGGAGCCACGATGACCTTCTAAAAGCCATGCCTTTGTCAGAAGGCTGAAGCAGAAGTTCTTCCATGGCTGGTCACAGTCCCTGAAGAACAGTTGAAGAATGGTATCAGCCAGTCCACTATGATGCCATTAAGACAATAAAGAAAACTTTCTGGGACTGTAGTTGCTAACAAAGACATCAGAAGCTTGGAAGCAGTAGAAAATGGGGCAGAGGGTACGGTGGGTACAAGGGGGCTTTTAGCAAACCCGGACATGTGCTGAACATGGAAACACACCAAAATGCACCTGAGGCTAGGGTGACACGACTCTTATACTTGGAACTCCTTGTATTTAATGTACGTGATGGGGAAAGACGACATCCCAGCCAGAAAATATAGAGGATGTTACGCTCTGGTGTGATGACCTGAATGAGATTGCTCCCCAGAGGCTCATGTTTGAATGTTTGTTCCACAGTTGGTAGAATGGTTTGGGGAGGATTAGGAGGGTGACCTTGTTAGATGAGGTGTGCCACTGGGGGTGAGCTTTGAGGTAAAAGTCCATGCCATTCCCAGCTAGCATGCTCTCTCTCACTCACTCACTCACATGCCCCTCCCCGGGCCCACCTTGTGGTGTCTCAACACAACGGCTCCAGCTACTATCCCAGCACCATGAATGCCTGACTACTGCCATGCTCCCTGACGACCATGGACTCTAACGTTTGTACTTAAGTCTGACGTTCTACCAAGTGCACCTCTTTCATATCATTATCAGTTATAAATTAAGCAGAACATCAGAGAAAATAGTGGCAAGAACAAATAAAAAAACAAGAAACTCAGTGTGTGTATGCACGTGTGTGTGTGTGTGTGTGCATTCACCCGCACATACAATTACTGAATGAGTCCAGCCAGTTAGTGCAGCTAGTGATACAACAAGGATAATGAATTCATAATCCTTGAATTCATAATGGTTAAACAGATATATTTTAGAATGATGCTCTTCAAGCACTTCAGAGACCTACAGAATATGGGATTTAAGATATTTTAATAACATAAGGCTTTTCATGACAGTGAGACACATCTGCTCCTGGCAGCACCAATCTACTTTAAAAAAAGGATGATGGGCATCGAAGAACCTCAAAATGGAGTTGCTTTCAATGTGGCAAAGCCAGCCACTGGGCAGGAAAATTCCACTGCCTCTACTGCTGACAATATGCTCTCCAAATTGGACAAGCAGGACACAAAAGAAGGCGACTGTCAAACACTGTTAAGACAAGGTATGGCATTACTTCAAAACTCCTGCTTCACAGAAAAGTCTGTCATATATTCTAGACCTATAGGCCACAGATGGATGCCCCAATGTTGCAGAGGAATCTTGGGTGACTGTCCAAGCAGCCAGCTTTTTCTGGTATTTCTATAGTTTAGGAAGTTGATTGCTCTGCACTTCCTGCTTACTCAAGTAATATTTTATACTTCTTGGGTCTCTGATGGGGGTTGAAGACTAAACAGTTGTGCTACTTTCTTAGTTATCAAATTAAAAAAAAACTTACAAAAGAGATATAAAGTTTATACAGGTTGAGATATAAAGAGATATAAAGTTTATACAGGTTGAGAAACATAAAAGCTTATGTTTATCTAAGAAAATATTTTAAGTTTAAAAAATATTTTTAGGTTGGTAATACAAGCTATGATAGAAAGTGGTTAGATGGATTCAAGATAGGATAGATAATGGAGTACTTTCTCTGAATTTGGCAAATACAAGTAGACTGGACACTGTGAATGTAATTCTTACCTGATAATTATTCTTATTATATATAGATTTACTATGTTAGAGTTAAAACCTTTCCTTTTATTTAGATAAAAAGGGGGAAATGTTGTGGGATAAACTTCTTGTACACTGTGAAATATGTGTCTTGTTTAATAAACAGCTGAATGGCCAATGGCTAGGCAGGAGAGGACAGACAGGATTTCCAGGGAGAGAGAAGAGGAGATATATCTAGGTGCATGAAGACACCAATAAGACATGAACCAAGTCAGGCACAAAGAATGGAGGAGATGTAAAAAAAGTCACATGACAGGACATAGATGAATAGAAACAGGGTAACTTAAGTTATGAGAGCTAGTGGGGGAGAAGCCTAAGCTAAAGGCCAAGCTTTCATAATTGACAAGAAGTCTTCTTGTCATTGTTTGTGAGCTGGCAGTCCCAAAAGAAAGTAAACAACACACCTCGCTCCTCCATCTTTCCAACACCTCGTCATCCATCCTAGGGTCATTGAGCACTATGGTATATACCCTTTTGCCCAACCTAACCCACCCACAAAATGTCCATTGCAATGAGTCATTCGGTCTGATTCAATCATCATCATCAATGAACTCTCATCAAAACTCCTCTCAGATATTCTACTGTTGCCCCAAGTCATGGGGATCCTGAAGTTATTGTTCTACAGGATCAGGCCCCTCGGATGCTCCAGCAGGTCATACATAAAGTAGATGTTAGGGTGGGCCAACCCAAGATCCAGGGTGTGGGTCTGGGTAGTAGCTGAGTTAGTCAGTCTGAACCACTGGGACCATCCCCCCTGCAGGCAAGGTGCAGAACCAGCTCTCCTAGGCCCATGCCATCAGGGCCCGTTCTTTCACACCTATGCTGGTGGTGGGGATACCTTCTTTTTCTAGTGTTGGTGCCAGCTCTCCTATGGGGGTCTGGACCAGTTCTTCTGCTGTACAGTCCAGTGAGGGGCAAAGCCAGCTATCCAGAGCCAGTAATTGGCAGGGCCAACTCAGCATGGCCCTTTTATTTTAACATACATAGTTCTTATGACCCCCTGTGGCAACACAGGCCATGCACATCATCATAGACCCCAGCTGCAGTAGGTACACAGACCCAGATATGGCTGGCCCTTGGCAGCACAGGCCACCCAGATCAGCATGGTCCCAGCAGCAGCAAGACACCAACCTGGTCTCAGATGGCTGTCCAGACCCTGGGCATCTGCACAGCCCTCCGTGGTAACAAGTGCCACGGATATCGACTCAGACCCTGGCTACTGCTCAGTCATGGACCCAGACATAGACGTAGGCAGCAGCCCATGGCTGAATGACACCATGGCCCTGGGTGGCAGCAAAGCCCACCCAGATCAGCATGGCCCCAGTGGCATGGCCCTCAAACAGAATTGGAAAAAAGAATTTTTTTTTTCGAAACAGGGTTTCTCTGTGTAAGAGCCCTGGTTGTCCTGGAACTCACTCTGGCCTCGAACTCACAGAGATCCACCTGCTTCTGCCTTCCAAGCACTGGGATTAAAGGTGTGTGCCACCCCTGGCATAGAGAAAATTTTCAAACATATATACACACAAAAAATGATATCATACATACAAACATAAATGCTGCAGGTCTAGTTATTCATTTATTTTAAAAATTACTGAACAACTTCTGTATGCCAAGTACTATCCTGAGAGACCAGCACTAAGAAAATCATGAAGAAATCCAATCCTGAACAAATCAAAACTGTCCATGCAGCCTTACTATCTAATTGAGATGGATGAATACAGATAACCAATAAGTTAATGTAACAGCAGCATTAACAACTGTTAATCAAACAAAGATCAAGGCAACAGCAATTTTAGCCAGAGTGTCCCCAGGATTCACTGAGCAATACCATGGTTGAGCCACTGGGCACACACTTGGGCATCTACGGCGGGGAAGGAGAACAGTGTGCCCACTTGTTTAAGGTCAAGGTTTAAAGTCAGAAAAAGCATGCAGGCTGCTGGTGTTGGCCAAGGGAGGTGGCAGGTGAGTAGGACCTTTGTTCACAAAACGGTTCTGAGCCCAGGAATGGCATGACTTCTGTCCTAACGGGATCATTCTGGCTACAAAGGGTCCTGAGCCCAGGAACGGCATGGCTTCTGTCCTAACGGGATCATTCTGGCTGCAGTGCGGAAAGCTGTGTTGGCAAGGTTAACTAGCATCAACCGTCATTCCACAGGCACAGGCAGTGTTACTGACCAGAAAAGAGGCAGTGAGCACAGGGTAGGAGGGGGTAACCAACACCAGTAAGGCCTGCTAAAGTGGAGTAAAACCATACAGGAAACCCAGTCAGGGACGCTTTTGCCCAGACAAGAGGTGATGGTCTGACCAGCACCTGCACAGCTGAGTTGTGCAGAGATCAACACGGGCAAAATCATGGCGACATCAACAGGACTTGCTGAGTAAAGACAGAGTAGCTGTTAGCTGCACCCTACACTGTCTCAGCGCTCACCATGAGGGGTGCTGAGTTCTCAGAGGGTGCAGGGGACAATCACTTGAAGAATCGACAGGGAGAGGGAAATACTGCACACTGCCTCACTTACCCAAATTGGGATCTGGAGCCTGGCGCTTCTTAATTTTAGCTTCAGAAATAGCAGAATAATAGGCACAAGTCATCTTGATCAGCCACGTTGCTCGAACCATTGGCACAGAATACTTAGCTAAATATGCAAAAACGTCCTCTTTTTTACTAAGGATGGGGACCTAGAAAGAAATGGCATATAACAATCAGACACGACAGCATTGCTAGGCGAACTTACAGAGAAGGGAGCAATGAAAGGGCTGGAAGTTAGATGCTGCTATAAGAAAGACTGTTTGATGCATTTTCAAACAGTGCATGTGGTATTAAAAGAAGGAAGAAATTGTAAGCCAATTTTCACTAAGAAACGGAAATCAAAATTATGTTTAGCACATGGAAAAAATGGTTATCAGCTGTGCTTTCTTATTTATAAAACAAAGTCTTGTCACATTTCCAGATGAGAAAAGTTATTAACTAATTCCCTGATGCTCTTCCAAATGATTTATCCCAAAATCAGACAGGACAGTTCAGCTAGGCTTTGTCACCATCCTACATTTTATCTGGGGACACTTTTTTGTATGGAGCTAACTGCAACATTTCACAAATGCAACCATTTCCAGAAACTATCTGAAAGTATCTTTAGCCCAAAGTATTAAGTAGAGTCTAAGATGATGGATCATTGAATCCGTCTAATACACACTGAGCTACAATAGCTGAGCAATTAATTCGCTGGCTGAAGTAGACACTTGAGGCTGTTAATTATTTCTTCAAGACCACAAAGGTACAATTCAGCAAATTAGTATCCCAATATACCAGTGAATAGTTTGAAGGAGTTAATTCATTCTTCCAGAATACCTCATAAATACCCTATAAACATCCTGCTATTCTATGTCATCTATTCAATTTATGAATATGATGAAAAAGTCAACAAGAGGTCATTTGTTACAATGCAGGGGATGGGACTAGCAAAACTTTAAGGTGCACACACTCCACACCCATAGCAGGGTGACTACTTCCGTAATACTTCCCTAGGTTTTGTCAGTCAAGTCCACAATTTTCCAGCCATTTATATTTTGATAATACCAATCCTATGCACCTCACAAAGCGGGTATTCTAATTTTTTTAAACATGGGATAAAAACTACAGCAAAGAGGATTTTGTCACCAGATTAGGTATTTCTCTATACCAGCCCATGTGTTTTCATGCCATGGATTTGGCCCTTTCAAAAGAAGACACTGGAACCCTGCCTTGGATATCAAGAAACCTGATCTCTCTACCCCAAAAATCATAATTAAATTTGGGTTGCAAAGTCAAGGCTTCAAACCTGCCAATTTATAAAGCACAGCATTTTTCTAATAGCTTGCAAGTCAAAGTGGACTTTTAAATTTAACTATTTGCATGCCTGGTACAACATGTGATCTCTAGAATTGAAAAGCTCATGTGATTTTTTTTATATATATAACCCCTAAAACCAAGCTACTTCAGTTAGACTTTCCAAAGAAACACCAAGCTGTTCCAATGCTGGAGGAATGTTTGCCTACCTTGGGTGATGGGGTATAGTGTGTCTACACTGTGTTTAAAGAAAACTGAAAACTTTCCAATCAGGTACACTTGCTGCCTTAAGTACTGAATTCAGAACATCGTCGCCATGACACAGAAAACTACACTACACAAACATGACGGGAGGCAAAAGATATATGGACGGCTAAATCTGTAAAGCTTCATCTCTACATAAAACAGTGATACATTTTAATACGAAAATACACTGCAAGTTTAGAATACAAGGCACATCTTTCAGGGGACAAGGTCTCTGTGTTTACTATCATTTAAGACAGAGACAAGCAAAACACAGGGTCAAACATTCAGCTCAAGACCTGATGCTTTTCACTAGAATATAAAATATGGAACCAGTGGCTTAAATTGTATCAGTCCATGTAAGGTTGTATCTCATTCACATACACCAAAAAGATATAAGAGCAAAGCCTAAAACCACAGATAAATGCAAAGTAAAAATTAGCAACTCCAAAGAGTCCTGTTAACCGAATCTTTCATAGATGGCCAAAAGATTTATTTAAACAGCAAATGTTAAGTGGGAAAAATGAAAACAACTGAAAATTTGAAATGTTTAGATAAAATAGCATAGAAAGCTAAGCAACAGATCTTATATAAACAGCACAGGACAAAATGGTAAAACTCTTGAGTTGAGTCAAATCAGGGCTTTAATATCCAAGCAAACAGATGTGAAGAAAGTTAGCTGATTAAGTGAAAAGATATGTATGACGGTTTTGTCCAATCTATAGTTTGGGCCTACTTGGGGAGGAAATGATGTTTTCCAGTGATTTGTTTTTTTTTTTTTTACAGTGATAGATTTTCTTTTTTATTTTTTAGGGGAAACACCTGACATCAACTTGACACTGAACCTAGGCAATCACTGGGCAGTATTTCAGTTTCTAAATCAATCTAGAGTTGAAAAGAAATTAAGATGCTAAGTGTGTGCTTCTTGCATGAGCACAAAGCTATTCATTACTGCCACGTCTGCCCTTGGATGTTCGCCACCATCGGCATCTTCTGTTATCTCATCAGGACCAGATCAAAAAGGAATTCAGACCACAGTAGCCAAGGGCACGTTCATAAACAAGTAAGAACTAGACAACTGTTCAAGAGTTAGAAGAGTATCCCTGGTTGCCCGAATTTTACTTTTCCAAATCAAGTAATGGTGGACTGAACTAAAAGTCCTTACAGGCCCCTCTAGAGTACTGTGTAACTTTATACTAATGGAAAACCATGCTGGAAACATGATCCGTTCCATAGAGAAAGGTATTCTGAAAGCTGGGAAGAACTGGAAGACGACTCCAGATCACAGCACTGCTTCCTGCCTTACCCCTTCTTACATGTAAACATCAGAAATTAACTAAGTGGTTGGATAAGAAGACCATGTAGAGAATTTGGTCCTTTGCCCAAATCTGCAAGAGCTTTTGCCATCTCAAAAGGATGAAATTCTGAGAAGAGGAGAAGAAGAACTCCTGGAATGCCTAAGACATGAATACATCAGAGTCAATGTTTTATAAAGAAAATGTCTATGTTTGCAAAGAATTAATTCCAGGGCTTACCTGAGGGACACCTGACTTGGCCAGAGGCAGCTCCTAATAAAGAAAGAAGAACAATGGCTAATACAGCACACCATGACTTATGTCCGTCCCTCTTAAAAGATATGAGACCCCTACACCCTTAAAGCATGGAAACCAACTCTTTACCAATATCCACTTTAAGAAAGCATCCACAAAGTATTCTTAGAGCTTGTAACAAAGGGAAACTTTAAAGAACACCCAGCTGACAGCACACAGAGAGGCTATGAATTGGTGTTCAGAAGCCATCAAACTCTGCAGGATGCTCTCTGGCTTACATGGCCTTCAGAGGCAATCAGTCCATGGGCCACAATGAGACCACAAACAGATGTTAACACTGGGGAAGAAGAGCTCCAGCTCCATAGTTCAGCCAGGTTGAGACAGTGGCACTAACTCTGTGGGAAGAGTTGGTCACACTTAAACAAGTGTTCTTCAAAGACCGCAGGTGCCTTTCATTTCTATCATCCATCTATCTATCTATGTATCTATCTATCTTATCTTTCTATCTATCTGAGGCATGTGTAGTGTCAAGAAATTATAGTAAAATAAAGCCAATGGAGGATGCAGATACTATTTTCAAAGAGTCGCTTTCAAAAACAAACATGCAAGTATACCAAGGCATTCTCTTCTGAGTTGGTCCCATACCAGGTGGAAGTGATAATGGCATATTTAGAACAGAAGATGGCAGCCCCTAAAACTCAGGGACACCAGGGGAGATGAGAAGAGACACCTGGGACTATTTCAAAAGCATACAAGAAGTCAGAGATAAAGACTAAGAGGGAGAGTTCTAACTTCTTTACTCTAAACTTTCAAAGGACATCTTGTATTGTTCAGACTGTAAGATTATTGAAACTATATATTGATTATTCACACAGAAGAAAATTTCAAGAGTCAAAGATTTTAAAAGAAACTCCTACTACCCCATACACATCATAATCAAAAACGTTGCGAGTGATAAATGCATCTGCTTGCTTTGTTTAAAAGATTTTTTCATAATACAAAGCTCACCCAGAATAAGACTGAACTTAGCCTAAGGCTATTATTTGTGTGTGTGTGTGTGTGTGTGTGTGT